>CM069441.1:78304743-78476759 GCA_035610835.1 Ophiura sarsii | reverse complement strand
AACCGACTGTTTAAAATAACTATTTTGTCATCAAACGGTTCAACTGGTTGTTTGTAAACGTGTGTTAATTAACATGCGCTTCATGTGTTAAAATACAAATGCCCAATTGTCCTTGCAACAGTGCAACGGATAAACCGTTTAACAAAGTTCTACGGTATGTTGACAAATAAATAAAAAAACCCGACGGTTTAAATAACCATTTGTAATTTAACGGTTCAAATTATTGTTTGTAAATGTGTGTTAATTAACATGCGCTTGATGTGATTAAATACAAATGCCTAATTTTCCTTATAACAGTGCAACGGATAAACCGTTTAACAGAGTTCTACCTGTATATTGACAAAAAGTTGAAACGACTGTTTAAAATAACCATTTGTCATCAAACGGTTCAACTGATTGTTTGTAATTATGTGTTAATTAACACGCGCTTCATGTGTTTAAATACAAATACCTAAGCAATATAAGCATCTAAAATAACACCACGAAAAGTAGATTGTAATATAGTATATAGACAAGTTTCTAACGAAAAGAATTGAAGACATCACTACTTGATGTGTTAGTGTTTATGCGAGAGTATACTAACACTTTGAACGTGTAAGTGTTAGTGTACTAACACTAAAAGTGCACATGCATTGTATGTGATTGTTTTTGGGGACAACTATGTGTTAGTGCTTATGTGAGAGTGTACTAACAATTTTAATGTGTACTAACACTTTTAATGTGTAAGTGCACTCTCAGCAAAAATGGTTCTAAAGGGGTTCTGAAACTGTCTCTATATGGAACCTCTAATGGTTCTTCATCGAACCAGAAAGAGTTCTAAAAGGGGTTATAAATAACCATATTTGGCTCTTCTAAGAACCCTTTGGGGTTCCTCAATTTTTAAGAACCGTTTTTGCGGGTTCTATTCAAGGGTTTCATATAGAGGACACAAAGGTTCCAAGTTGAACCATTTTTTTCGGAGAGTGTGTTAGTGTACTAACACTTGAGAATGTGCAAGCGTTGTATGTGGGTTTTTTTTTGGGGGGGGGGGGGGGGACAACTATGTGTTGGTGTATATGTGCGAGTTAAACACTTTGAACGTGTATAGTGTTAGTGTACTTAAAATGTGCATGCATTGTAGGCCTATGTGATTGTTTTTTGGTGACAACTATGTGATAGTGCTTATGTGAGAGTATACCAACACTTTAAATGTGTAAGTGTTAGTGTTAGTATTTGTATTTTTGAACAACTATGTGTTGGTGTTTACGCGTTGAAAGCGCTTGTTTTCGAGACAGCATGCATGAGTTGTGTGCGCTTGTATATGTTAGTGTACTAACACTAAAACGACTTTGAAAATTTAGAGTGTAGCGTGCCCCCCCCCCCCCCCCCCAAAAAAAAAAAAAAATGGTCTAAAACCGAAGAGCTTGTAGCTCAAAATGTTGGAAACAAAGCTGCTTCATACTTGGGGGCATATAAAAGGAAATATATCTGACTTTAATAGGATCAATCTAACTCTAACATGTCTAATGAAAGGTTTTTGCAATACAAAGCTTTGAATACAGCGGCGTGGTCAGAATCCGGTTATTTTCTCCAGATTTTCGACATGAAACCGTCCATGCGTTGCATCCGTGCATCGTACTGACTCCATACCAGTTTTGCATTTGACTCATTACAATGACTATATTGACTTAACTTATGAAATTTATGTTCGTAAAAAAGTGTAAATACCTATGAAATGTTTCATAAAAAGTCAATAAATAACCTTCTGAAACACTGACATTTTGTGTAGCAGTTAAAAAAATATTTCTGCGGGATTGGAAACCAGCCATAGATGCAGGGTATTACTATTAGGGCACTCTATATACGTACATGCTCTGTTTTTGCTGAGACCATAATAACTTTAGTTATTATGGTCTCAGGTTTTTGTAACATTTCAACTCAAATATGCGATCTTTTCCAGGGAACGCCCTCAATCCTCGAAAAAAATTGAAGCAGATTTTCTTGCAGATTTACATTTATGATCACAAATCGTAAATACATTTCAAGTTACAGGGCGATACGGTTCCTAATTACTTCAAAATCATGCTTTAGACTTTATTTTCACTCTAACTTTGGAATGCTACAATTTTAAGGATGGCCTTAAACATATTAAATGTATACAAAATAGAACGCATCGAATTGAAACTTGGTAGACCGGCTGCAGCTCCAGCTGGGAACTGTTTGATCAATGGAACGAGATACCAACATCTGACCCTAGTACAGGAACCCATACGTTGGTGTGTTTTTTTTCTTTCTTTTTTTCCCCTAGTACAACAAATCATACTTAGTGATATTTGTCATCAGTTGGTATTATTCATCATAGGGTATTTTGCATGTTTCACTATCTGTCCCCATCCTAAGATGACTCCTTCTAAATATGATTTTTGTGGTAATTTCTGTATCGCTTACCAGAGCTCAAAAACACACTTCTTTGTGCTTGTTCTTATCTACTCTTTCTCATCTATCTTGCCATTCGCTTAACATTGTGTACAAATGCACTATTCCCTTGAAATTTAAGGTGAAATTCTAAGCCCATTCAGTTTAACGGCACTAGCGGTGTTTATCGAAATCGGCGCCATGTTTTATTAATAAATAGTCTCTTTTTAGTATTTTCGTTAGTTCGTATGTGGTGTACGTAGCGTATATAGACGTTTGACGTTTTGCGATGGGGAATGAGACTAATCTGGACTTCGATACTCGCGAAATGTCTAAAAAAAATTCTGCCATTGCGTTTACCCGGCGGAGAATTACGATTAAATATGGAATAATTTAGCATTTTCATGTTTTAAAAAGTGGCTGGAAAGAAAGATGAGGACTTTATGAAGGTGCGTAGCTAGTATGAAAATCAACGGAAAAGCCGTTTTGCTGTAATGCACCCGACCCTCATTTGAAAGTCACACCATTTACTTTATACAGCAAATCAAATTGACAGTTTCTCGCTATGCAATTTCCCCATACGTTGGTAGGGGAAAAAAAGAAAGAAAAAAAACACACCAACGTATGGGTTCTGGGGACAGATAGTGAAACATGCAAAATACCCTATGATGAATAATACCAACTGATGACAAATATCACTTATGATTTGTTGTACTAATCTGACCCCAGGAATATTTATGGTGTAACCTACTAAATGCAGATATGGATGTCTGCCGCTCCGTCTGCTGCGTGTGACCCCTAGAGACTCCAGAAAGGGGCCGAAAAACACGTTTGATCAATCATTGGAGGTATACCATCTCAAACCTTTTTTCAGGTACAATACACAGACCGTAATTATCTGCTGAAAAGGGCCCCAAAGGGCTAGATCAATTATGCAAGGTACCACCTCAAACCACTTTCGAATGAACAAGTACATCACACAGAGTATAGAATGGCCCCTGCCCGACAAATTATCGCTACAAAGGGCCCGGCAGACACCGCTCGGCGCCCAATATGGCCCATATGCCAAATCTTACAATGATCTAGATCCATTATTTGAGGTACCACCTCAAACCACTTTCAATGAACAAGTACATCCGCACAGAGAGTATAGAATGGCCCCTGCCAGACAAACTAATGCAAGGGGCCACGCACAATTGACCTATACTAATTATTCAAGGTACCATCCAAAACGACTTTCAAATGAACAAGTACACTATTAGTCTATTTGGCCATCACGAGACAGTGACGTAACCGCGTATTCTACTAATTGCAGCCCATAACGCGCGCGACTTCTCGCGGCGCTGGCGTACAAACACGAGCGTTGAAAGGCGGAAGATACACACGCGTGCGTAAAAGCTGCGCCTGTTCAGTTACGTCACTGTCTCGAGATGGCCAAACAGAGTATAGTAAGAAATTCTTACTAAGAACGGAGGCTAAGAATGGCCTCTGTCACACAAATTATCTGCTGCAAAGGGCATGACACCGCCCCCAATATGGCCCATGCCAAATCTTACAATTGATCTAGAAACATTATTTGAGGTGGTACCTCAAACCACTTTCGACTGAACAAGTAGGCCTACATCACACAGAGTATAGAATGGGCCCTGTCAGACAAATTATCTGCTACAAAGGGCCCGGCAGACATCGCCCAATATGGCCCATATGCCAAATCTTACAATTGATATAGATCCATTGGTACCTCAAACCATTTCAATGAACAAGTACATCCCCACAGAGAGTATAGAATGGCTCCTGCCAGACAAAGTAATGCACAGATCTATCGCGTGAATAGCGCCACCAATTCTATGCTAACTAAATAAAGATGTCAAACGCGTCATACGCCGGTCACCGATGCATTCCAGACGATTACCATAGTTTATTCAAATATGCAAAAGGGACCGTTTTCGCTACGTACGTTAGTATAGGACTTTCCTATCCCAAAATTAATAGTATCCCTGCTCACATTTTGATCAAGGGCTCAAATAGCCTACAGAGAAAGGTCTCAAATAAAGGGGTATTCCTTTAGGCTTTAGTATACCCTACCACTACATGTCTTCAATATTTTAAAAGAACGACCCATACACTTACCAGGGCCGTCAGCAACTTTTGCCCAAGGGGGGTGCGTTTTCACGATTTTTTACCGGAAAGGGGGGGGGGGGGGGTGCGTTTTCACGATTTTTTACCGGAAAGGGGGGTGCGTTTTCACGAATTTTTACCGGAAGTAGTAGTATGACGTCACTAGTGTTAGTGCTGCAGCACGCTGACGATGCGAGCGCCTCTGGCGCGAAGCCATTAGTGGGGTCCAGGGGCCCGCCTTGGGGCCCCTGGTGGGGTTCCAGGGGGCGAAGCCCCTCGGAAGCTCTGAGCATTACAGCGAATTTAGGACACAATTTTCATGTTTCTTGCCATCGTTGACCCCATTTTCCATTCATAAAACAACATGTTACCCTAAAAAAAGAAGAAAAAAAAAGAAGAGATTTTCAAGGGGGGTGCGTCCGCACCCAACGCACCCCCCCCCCCCCCCCCCCCCCCCTTCTGACGGCCCTGCTTACACAGTGAGTGAGGAACACAAATGGTAGGGTATTCTAAAGCTTATCCATTTCGGAAAATAAACACCATGCAGGGAAAACTTGCACACAACGCACAGGTGTCAGGTGACACTCCAGATTTGGTTACACGACCGACCCCCTCTCGCCGACTTCCATCGACCCATCTCAAAAATGTGGTGCTCCTATCGCAGAGGAACTCTCCTTAAACAAGTGTACCCAATTAAACTCCCTGGTGTACCTACTCGAAGTTGTTTGATTGTTTTGTTTTTGTGATTAAAACGCAAGTTCATCTTTTTGTTTACAGTCTCCAGAGTTAAATTGAAGCAGAACTTGTTGGATGAAAATTAAGTTCAGCTGAGACGCAGGTCAAGGGTAGCGTAGAGTCTACACAGAAATACAGATACACTATATTTTGATAAAAAAGGTATTAACACTATAACTTATAAATATAAGGCTATAACTATAACAGAATTCGACAGGTTCGTTGAGTAAGCTTATTTCAAAATCCAAAGCATCGGTCTATGTATCTGCCCCCTATTATTTTCCGAATGGATCCTTCTACTTCTACGTCAATAATCAGCAGGATCCATAAGACTAAGGATGTAGCGCCGATGAATTGTGAAGGGAGCACAGCACAAAGACGCTCTCCATAGACTTTACTGTTAAAAAAGGCTTACTTAAATGGCTCTAGTTTCTATATTAGTGCGTTTGGTTCAATGAAATTTTGATATGTTTTACTCACAAGGGTTATCTACAACATATCTGAATATGAAGTAGACATCACCGTGCACTTTTTTTGATATAAGCCACCGCATAACAACGTAGTGATATGCCTGCCTAAATTCGGTCTCCGGTCTGGATATTACCGCATGTGTAAATCGGTCCGTAAAATTAAAATTGACCTCCAATCACCTAGTTTAAATGTCAGAACATCAACTACACATTTCAAACACAACATATTAGTGAAAAATTATATCATAAACCGTCAAAAAATAACTCTCTTTCCCGCCAAATAGGAACTATTGTCGTACTCAACTTTGAGCGATCGCGACGATAGCGTGTCGCGATACCTATTTAGGTATGTGCTCCCTTATAGAGGACAAACTTGTTCAAAATCATTCGAAATTGATATCAACTTTTTCAGCGTGAAATTCTGAACAAACTAGCCAAATAACATGACAATTGAACAATGCGTTTTTGAGATATGATCTGATCACGGAGGCCGCATCTTCCGTAAAATCACTATTTTCCCCCGTTTTTTGACTCTAGACGCGGCACGCTTTGACTTGTTAGGCCTACACTCACGAAATTCACACTTTTTGACTCAAATTCAACTGATTTTGATTTTGATCAGTCTCTGATTATGTCGACCTAACCCACCTATAACACATCAACGGAAATAACGCCGTGTTTTTGTTAAAAAAAAGAGCAACCACACCCCCCCCCCTGTTTTTTAAACCGGACAAAGTTGGCCTATGCCATAAATACACTGCCCAGTAGATATCAAAACGCATAGATCTGGGTGAAACCCAACTTTTATTTATTGCATTGTGAAATACACCTACACTGGATCGGAGCACGCGGGAGATCGGGAACCTGGCGCTATAAGGGAGCACAGCACAAAGACGCTCTCCATAGACTTTACTGTTAAAAAAGGCTTACTTAAATGGCTCTAGTTTCTATATTAGTGCGTTTGGTTCAATGAAATTTTGATATGTTTTACTCACAAGGGTTATCTACAACATATCTGAATATGAAGTAGACATCACCGTGCACTTTTTTTGATATAAGCCACCGCATAACAACGTAGTGATATGCCTGCCTAAATTCGGTCTCCGGTCTGGATATTACCGCATGTGTAAATCGGTCCGTAAAATTAAAATTGACCTCCAATCACCTAGTTTAAATGTCAGAACATCAACTACACATTCAAACACAACATATTAGTGAAAAATTATATCATAAACCGTCAAAAAATAACTCTCTTTCCCGCCAAATAGGAACTATTGTCGTACTCAACTTTGAGCGATCGCGACGATAGCGTGTCGCGATACCTATTTAGGTATGTGCTCCCTTATAGAGGACAAACTTGTTCAAAATCATTCGAAATTGATATCAACTTTTTCAGCGTGAAATTCTGAACAAACTAGCCAAATAACATGACAATTGAACAATGCGTTTTTGAGATATGATCTGATCACGGAGGCCGCATCTTCCGTAAAATCACTATTTTCCCCGTTTTTTTACTCTAGACGCGGCACGCTTTGACTTGTTAGGCCTACACTCACGAATTCACACTTTTTGACTCAAATTCAACTGATTTTGATTTGATCAGTCTCTGATTATGTCGACCTAACCCACCTATAACACATCAACGGAAATAACGCCGTGTTTTTGTTAAAAAAAAGAGCAACCACACCCCCCCCCCCCCCTGTTTTTTAAACCGGACAAAGTTGGCCTATGCCATAAATACACTGCCCAGTAGATATCAAAACGCATAGATCTGGGTGAAACCCAACTTTTATTTATTGCATTGTGAAATACACCTACACTGGATCGGAGCACGCGGGAGATCGGGAACCTGGCGCTTATAGAGGACAAACTTGTTCAAAATCATTCGAAATTGATATCAACTTTTTCAGCGTGAAATTCTGAACAAACTAGCCAAATAACATGACAATTGAACAATGCGTTTTTGAGATATGATCTGATCACGGAGGCCGCATCTTCCGTAAAATCACTATTTTCCCCCGTTTTTTGACTCTAGACGCGGCACGCTTTGACTTGTTAGGCCTACACTCACGAAATTCACACTTTTTGACTCAAATTCAACTGATTTTGATTTTGATCAGTCTCTGATTATGTCGACCTAACCCACCTATAACACATCAACGGAAATAACGCCGTGTTTTTGTTAAAAAAAAGAGCAACCACACCCCCCCCCCTGTTTTTTAAACCGGACAAAGTTGGCCTATGCCATAAATACACTGCCCAGTAGATATCAAAACGCATAGATCTGGGTGAAACCCAACTTTTATTTATTGCATTGTGAAATACACCTACACTGGATCGGAGCACGCGGGAGATCGGGAACCTGGCGCTATAAGGGAGCACAGCACAAAGACGCTCTCCATAGACTTTACTGTTAAAAAAGGCTTACTTAAATGGCTCTAGTTTCTATATTAGTGCGTTTGGTTCAATGAAATTTTGATATGTTTTACTCACAAGGGTTATCTACAACATATCTGAATATGAAGTAGACATCACCGTGCACTTTTTTTGATATAAGCCACCGCATAACAACGTAGTGATATGCCTGCCTAAATTCGGTCTCCGGTCTGGATATTACCGCATGTGTAAATCGGTCCGTAAAATTAAAATTGACCTCCAATCACCTAGTTTAAATGTCAGAACATCAACTACACATTTCAAACACAACATATTAGTGAAAAATTATATCATAAACCGTCAAAAAATAACTCTCTTTCCCGCCAAATAGGAACTATTGTCGTACTCAACTTTGAGCGATCGCGACGATAGCGTGTCGCGATACCTATTTAGGTATGTGCTCCCTGAATACGTAATGTGCAGAATCACTGATAGGCCTAGGCTAGGGATGTTCATATAATTGACTATAGAGGGCGACATTTTTTTTGAATTTTTAAAAAATAAATATGTAGAAAACTCCATGTTTACCTCTTTTAAATCCATCGGAAAAGTACGAAACAAGCTGGGTGTATTCACTGATGTCTAAATAACCCCACACAAGCAACTGGACATCATGAAAGTAAACCCTTTTTTACCTAAAATGATTTAAAATGTGCATGACTTGACCAGTTTTCAGCAATATGAGGCAAACTACTTTTGGTTATAACTTTTTTATTATTCAGCCTGTAGACAAGGTTGAACCATCATTTTTTATTGTAAAGTACTTTGTTTCCATGTATTCCATTTTCAAAGAGATAATTTTATTTTCAAAATTTTATGAAATAAAATTTTGAAAATAAAATTATCTCTTTGAAAATGGAATACATCATAGGCCCCTACATGGAAACAAAGTACTTTACAATAAAAAATGATGGTTCAATCATGTCTGCATAATAAATTCACTATTTTTCGTGTTTGAAACAAAAAATAACTGTTCCAATGGAGTATCTGTTGAGGTAAGGTTTATGTTTGATTTCCTGTTTGAATTATGCAAATTATGATGCTTCATTGAAAAGATTAAGAACATTTTGTGATTTTGGGGTTGAGACTGAGAGGCTTGATATCTCCCAGCACTATATCAGGGGACTCCTCTAGCCAAAATGATGATGTCATGAGCACTTGTGGCCAATGATTTACAAGGGGTGCGTCAGAGCAGAGACATCCATTACAGCATCAAGCAAAAGTGTTGTCTATTGTAAAAAAGTTTTTGTAGTGATGGGCAGCGCAACGGTACCATGTGATTTTTGTGATAGAGGGTTTGGCATGTTTGGTGTGAGGTGGAGGGTAACTGAGGGAGGGTGTTTGTGGTTGGGGAGGGTGTTTGTGGTTGGGGAGGGGTTTGTGGTTGGGGAGGGGTTATTGGTGGGGAGGGGATTGTGAATGTGAGGAGAGGGATTTGTGGTAGGGATAGGAAGGGGAGGTGTGAAAGGGGTGGGGATTGTGATTGGAGGGGTGGTGGCATGGGAGAGGGTTGGGTTGGGATGTGGAGGGGGTGGGTGGGGAGGGTGTTTGTGGTGGTGGGGGAGGGGTTGTGGTGGGGTGGGGAGTAGGTTTGTGGAGAGGTGGTTTGGGTAGGGAGGAGAGGGGTGTTGTGGGGAGGAGAGGGGGAGGTGGAGTAGGTTTGCGGGGGGGGGGGGGGGGGTGGGGGGTGGAGTGGGTTTGTAATGTGGGTGGGGTTTGAGGTGGGTGGGAGGGGTTTGTGGTTGTGGTGGGAGGGGTTTGTGGTGGGGGAGGGGTTTGTGGTTGGGGAGGGGTTATTGGTGGGGAGGGGATTGTGAATGTGAGGAGAGGGATTTGTGGTGGGGATAGGAAGGGGAGGTGTGAAAGGGGTGGGGATTGTGATTGGAGGGGGTGGTGGCATGGGAGAGGGTTGGGGTTGGGATGTGGAGGGGGTAGGTGGGGTGGGGAGGGTGTTTGTGGTGGTGGGTGGGTGTTTGTGGTGGTGGGGGAGGGATTGTGGTGGGGTGGGGAGTAGGTTTGTGGAGAGGTGGTTTGGGTAGGGAGGAGAGGGGTGTTGTGGGGAGGTGGAGTAGGTTTGCGGGGGGGGGGGGGGGGTGGAGTGGGTTTGTAATGTGGGTGGGGTTTGAGGTGGGTGGGAGGGGTTTGTGGTGGGGGGTGGGAGGGGTTTGTGGTGGGGGTGGGAGGGTTTGTGGTGGGGAGGAATTGGTGCCAAACATTTAATACTGACATTTAATGTATTTTCCAATAAAACAACAACATATTATAGATCCCCTCCAAAACTTAGGTTCAGTCTGACAGAATATTTTTCATATTAATTTAGAATGATTTTTACTTTAAAATAAGATATGATTGGGGATGACTATTAAATTACTTCATGACAGTTTCAAAATATGTTTGTGTATTTCCGGAAAGCAAAACTCTAGAAGAAAAAAAACCCTTAACCTTTTTCTGGAATTTCAAAAATTAGGTTCGGTAAAATCAGTATTCATTTGCACTAGTAAAAGCAAAAAGACACAAGTTTTTTTGTCAGTTTTCAACATCATGGTCGATCAGAAGATGACAATCAAACCATTTCTTTTGGCCTTATGGCTGGGATTGAATTGAATAAATCAAATTGTTTGTGCTTCTACTAAACATCTTGAATAATATTTAAATATTAATATTTATATCAAATTGAATTTTGGATAATGAATAAAATTCTTCATCTTAAATTCATTTTTGATATATAATAAACAGAGTTGTCTGATGATCGCACAAGCATGAAATGCGGAGTAGCAACTATCGCTCCAAATGGTTTAACTTTTAGGCCTTTAATAAACAGTCACAATGGTTGACTACATGTGATGAGTGAGATTGTATTTGGTATTTGATATCCTCATCATTAATCAAGTTGAGTTTTGCCATGTCAATATCCATCAATTATCATTTCATTCAAATCTTGAAGAAAAAAACTTCCACAAATTCTTGATTTTGGTGGCAAAATGACTGAAATTTAATTTATTTTCCATTAAAACAAAGTATTTTTGTAGAAGTGTCACAAAATATTATTAAAAGGTATTGAGTAAAAATCAGTATTAATAAGGGTAGAGGATTACCTGTTTGTAAATGTATTTGGCTCATTCCATGAAGTTGGGGCATATTATGTGACATCCAAGTGAAATTTTCAAAATGGATATTTTCCAACTCTTTCTTCTTTTTTAGGTTCTACATTTACCAAAGTCCAATGTAGAACTTTTTTTTTTTAATGTAACATTTGGTGTAAAATAACCGCACATGTTCAACAGTTGGATGACATTTCCAAAAATCCTGATGCTACATGGACACCATTTCCCATTTCCATATCATTTTCTAATAAATTAGCTTAAGATGTGGGCCAAGTTTCTATACCTCAATTAACTACTTGGAACCACAAATACATGAAAAGAAACCAGATTTGTCTAGGTTGAACATAACTTAACGAACAAGACATCATAGATTAACTGTTTTATGTAAAAACTCATTGAAAAGTGACTATTTATTTTGTAATTTGTATAATGAATTTAAATAAAGTACATATCAATATTTGTTTGATGTAAAGTACTCTATAAACCATGCACATTGATTACATTATAGTCATAAAGTAAGTATATGAAGTATTATTTACCTGTATAATGTTATAAAATGCACTACCGATGCTACATGGACACCGCGTCTTGTAACATTGTTAATAATAAGACTATTCATACTGTTACAATTATTTGAGTGTGAATGGTTTGTCTATACTTGTTCGTCATATCAAGTAGATACACAGAGTGAATTGCTTGAAATTTATCAAAACACTGTTCATGTAAAATTTACCTTTTCTGTGTACTTAAGTATTACGATGCTACATGGACACCGTGCCCTAAAATATTTGGAACAGCTTGAACAGGTGCATCTTTTTCAGATCAATAGAGAGGATGTACTAATGATGTTAACTTTTTATGTTATAAGCACACGATAAAATTAATAACATGGATTGTAAAACTCAAATTACACAAAAAGATAACCTGCCATGAAGCATAAAACATAATTACCTATGATACACCATTTCTTACAATTACACAATAACAATACACCATTGATCAAAGAAACTTAAGATGTCCACTGAAACAAACTTCATGCAGTGTTGTTCTTAAAGTACCCTTTGTGATCTTAGTCTCTTTGCTCGTTTCTGATTGAATCATCCTCTATTATTGATAAAGATGATTGAAAAGTTTGATCACTTAAAAAGTCAGTTTGCAAAAAAATAATTTAATTGCCATGATGGATTTCTTTGGAAAGGTACTAGTTTTTGAAAATGATGGGTTCCTTGTCTTCATCTCCATAAATTCCAGGACGATAGAACTGTCTTCTGAATTAATGTCAAGAACCTGCAAAGCAAAACAAAATAAACCCTATGGCTTAGTATCTTCATGGAACATTGTGTATTGATATTGGAGTAGATTATTTATTCATGTTGCACTTTTTGTGTTGCAGGAAAATATTTATATTAAAATCATGCTGGAGTATTCTATCTATTATTCATTTAACATGAAAAAGAATAGCAAAGGATAGAGAACTTAAATGATTTACAATTATTTGTTTTATTTATAGTAAATAAAACTAAAATGGGAATGTTTATTGTGAATTCAGTGAAATGCTAATGGAAATGGTGTCCATGTAGCATTGTGTATTAATATATTTCATTAGATATACATCTCTCATAATATGCCTTTTTTTCTGTAAAGTGTAGTAAAATGTAGGCAATGTTTTGAATGTTTTGGGTGATGGATAATTTCGAATAGGGTAATTGTTTTAGTCTAATTAGGCAAATTTTATGAAATGCTACATGTACATGGTGTCCATGTAGCATCGTATTGGTAAGCTATATTATTAGCATTAAAAGAGTAAAAACTAATTCATTATTAACTTCAAAGTTTATTAATGATGTGATTCTACAAAAAAATTACAATTTCAACGAACTATAACGATACCCAATGCAACATATTGCCCATGCTATGCCCGATGCTACATGGACGCCAAATTATTATGGCGTCCGTGACTCAAAATTAATATCATAACATGAAAAGAAATTCTGATTCAGTGTTTCCCTTTCAATAAAAATGCATTAATAAATACAGACATACAAGCAACATTAAGAAATAATTACAATCGCACTTACCATTCACAAAACTATCCAATGTTTACATTTTGATGCTACATAAAAGTCCCGATGCTACAACGGGACACCAGCGACTGAAACCTTGATAAAACTAGCCGACATGTGGCAAATTCCAAACAAACCTGATAACTATTGACCTCTATCCTTACAAAAAGAAATATGGAATGTTTTATTTATCTCCAGGGGGGGATTCCCACAAATTGCATAGGATGTTTATCACGATGCTACATTTTATGGTTAGGACACCATGCACACGGCACGGTATACTTTTTCATGAATATATGGAATGGTCTTCATGAAATTTATTCTCATTTGCAATAGTTTTCAATTGATAAATGCTCTTAATTTTGGAAAATAGTTTAAAAATGTATGATAGAGAACTACCCCCATTCAGCAATGAAAACTCCCGATGCTACACGTGTATATTTTGTGGACACCGTGCGTAGCATCGGAAAGGCAATTTTCATGTTGCTTGGGTGAAAAATCAGTCCAGCGTGACGAGGTGTTTTGGTCAGTAAACTATGAATACATGTATCTTTTATTAATCAAATCGATTTCCAAGCAATTCTATGATAGTTTTGCTTACATAAAACTCATATTAATTGTTGTGTTTTCCATGTCACGTTTTTTAGCAAAAATGGTCTTGGACACCACCTCATTTTTTATTTATTTTTTCTTCAAGGAAGGGTCGATTTTTAATTTCTTTTTCATGGCTCAATACTATAACCTAGTACTGTTTTTGGACACTAAAAAAATTTGATATACACATAGAGTAAAACAGTTTATAAGCTGCCTAAAGTACCAAATTCTGCTATTTTAAGAAATGCCCCAACTTCATGGAATGAGCCATTTGCAAGTTCAATGAAAGCTTGAAAATGAAAATACAAAAATAGTTTTGCCAAAAATGATTGAAATGGCATCTTTTTTCTAGTAAAACAACACCAAGAATTGTTTTGAAGCGACACAAAATATTTTGGTACCAAGTTCAGCTATCGATATATGGAGGATTAAAGATGCCATTTTTTGTGTGGAAGTGCTACTTTTAGATTAACTGTAAATACTGGCAAAATTTCCACTTGCCACAAAATGACTGAAATTTCATCATTTTTCTGGTAAAACGCAATCAAGAATTTGGTTCAAGAGGAGTCAAGAAAATTAGACTTGAGATCAGCTGGTTGGTTATTCTAACTTTTTCGTATGCAGTGGCCAGCAAAACATAAACGGCGCTGCCTGATTATTGATGTTATAGGGGGTATATCGCCATATACCACGCTGTTTGGGATGCGATCCCTCCAACTGATGTTAAATATTCTATGTAACAGTTGAGTATAGCATCCGTTTATTTGGTCTTCAATTTTCCTGCTGATGGTCCATGTTTCAGAACCGTACAACAAAATGCTTTCTATGCAGGCTTAGAATAATCTGATTTTAGTTGTTCTTTTGAGATCAGACTTCCAGATCTTCTGCAGTTTATTGCAGGTAACCCATGCTTGTGCTTTCCGGCATTTGAATTCCTGAGATGTGTATCTAGACATAGGCCCCCAAGTATTTGAAATTGGAGACGTTTTCCAGCTCTATTCCTCTGCTGGTCTTTACACTGGCTGAGGTGGTAATATTAATAAGGAGGCTTTTTGTTTTTTCTTCATTCAAATGTAGGCCAACTGCATTTGATGCAGCCTCGACACTCTGTAACAGTGATTCCGCTTGACTGATTAATGTTGCTAGGAGAGCTATATCGTCTGTGAAATCGAGATTGTGAACAAGAATTTCAGGATAGCGTCATTAAAGACCAGGCATGAAGTGAGTCCAAGTCAGCTTGGAGAGGAAGGGCATCACTGGCTGGTGAGATGGATCTGTATCACTATCAGACAATCGTCTGCAAACAGTCTTACTTTGGATGTTAAGCCGGTGGGAAGGTCATTCATGAAAGCCAAGAATTAAAGTGGCCCAGTACAGAACCTTGTGGTATGCCTGAGGTGACAGTAAGGACCCTATTCCCATGACTGGCCATCTACAACGACTCGATGGGACCTCTTGGTTAAGAACTTGTCAATCCATCCAAGAAGGGAGTCTCTGATGATGCTGTAGTGTTTCATTTTGAGTAGTAGACGCTTACAAGTGAAGGACACGGCCAAATGATTTAGAAAACTCTAAAACAACACAATCCACTTGCTCACTGTTATCCAAGGATTTGGCGAGGTCAGAAGAAGTATTGACCGGCCTGGTTTATAATACCATGTTGGGCATCATCCAGGATCTCATGGGCGTTGAAATGATTCATGACTTGAGAGAAAATAATGTGCTCAATCAGTTTGCTACAAATTGATGTTATAGAGACAGGTCTATAGTTCGATGGGGTGCTGCTGGCACCTTTTTTGTAAATCGGCGAGATATTTGCCACTATCCAATCAAAAGGAACAGTTCCTGTGTCCAGTGACTGCTGGAATATCACTGACAAAATTGGTGCAATTTCAAGTGCAGTGGCCTTGAGAATATGTGATGGTATGTTGTCAGGACCAGTGGCTTTAGTAGGTTTTAGGGACTGTAGCAGTTTGACCACACCATCGACAGTTACAGTTATGTGGTTCATGGCAGGATAAGGAGAATCCCCCAACTCAGGAATATCGCTGTTGTTTTCTGATGTCCTTCAATGAACGGAACTGCTCATTGAAGGCACTTGCTTTTCTTTTGCTGTTTAAAAATTCTTTGGATCCACTTTTAAGGGAGGATATACTGTTTCTTTGACTTTATATAACACCTGAAGGCTTTATTTTACTTGTCGTCCGGGTCACTGAAGAGTTTTTTTCACAGTCTGCGAATTTTCGCGGGTAATCCACAGGCTCTTGTGTCTGGAGCTGGAGTTTTTTGATGGTATGTGTTTATCCATGGCACTTTTGATTTGGACCTTGAACTTGTCCCAGTTTTTTTTAATAGACTGAAGTCTTTTATGTCTGACCGAAGGATTGTCAGGTCAGCTTTCCCAAACAAGAACACTTTCCTGCTGACTTCTTGTTAAATCTTGGTTTAGTGTTGATGGAAAAACTAACGGCTTCATGATCACTTAACCCAACTGTAGCAGTGTAAGAGTCAACAAAGTAGGGATGAGAGGTGAGCACCAGGTCCAAGATGTTTTTAGTGACTCCATCTGTAGTTATCCGAGTTGGTTCTGTGACTATTTGGTCGAGAAAATTCTCATGGAAGATGTCCAGAAGATAGCGGCAGTTGGCGAGCTCTGTAGCATATGGTTTAACTTCTCTTTGTAACCAGTCAATGTCACCGAGGTTAAAATCATCCGCGAGAATGACAACAGCATTTTTAAATTGGGTCTGGATGGTGGACAGCGAAGCAGCAAGCTGGTCTAGGTTCACAGATGAGGAGCGTGGTGGTCGACACCACCCACATCCAATGACGAGAGGACGATGACCCTGAATGTGAATTTTAGCTCATTCATGAGTTCCACGTCAGAACAAATTATTTTGCATTCAGATGCAATGAGATTATCTTTCAGCATAATAAAAACGCCTACTTTTTGAGAGTGCAGTCTATCATCTTCTGAGGGTGGTAAAACCTTGAGGAGTAATCTCTGCTGTGAAGAAGGATTGGTTGAGGTGAGATTCGGTGTTAACAATAATGTCAGGCTTATGACGGTCTATCAGGGTCTCCAATTGAGAAATCTTGTTATAATTACACCATCACAGTTAATGACCAACGCTTTTAGTTTGCGGTGTTTTTTCTGACGTTTTTTTTTTGAAGACCGTTGGAGATGAGGTGGCTATAGGTGGGCCAAGCTCAGCTCATACGTAATAAACATATGGCAGCATTTTTATCGGAATGGGGAATCCTATACAATAAAGAATGAATTATTGGCATTCATTCATGATTCAATTTCAACTCTTTTATTTTCATGAACTTTTTACTATCTAAAATGTAAAAAGAATTCTGTTGGCCCGATCGTATATATGGCATCAAGAATGTTACCGTCCACACGCTCATTATTATATGGATAACTTCTCTGCAAGCGACTACATAACGAGGGCTTAAAACCAGACCCACCATGTCTATTTTTGGCAAAAATTATGGTATATGTATTTATATTGAGTTATCTACATACATCTATGCTGGTACTAATCAACGCCTTTCAGCAACTAAATGAGCTCTCTGACACCTAGAGAGATGAGATTTTGTGTACAGGTAACAGACCTGGGATGATCCCCTACTCTTTACGATATAAGGTCTGTAACTTTGAACGTGTTCAGGGTGAAGCGTCTTGAAGTATAATAGACTAGATACAAGTCTATAGTGTTGTTACGCTATGTCATGGATTGATTACAGTCTAGCATAATTTCCATGACTGAATGTTGGATTCAACCTTACTTGTAGGTAGAACCCTAATGTCTGTATGAAAAGAATGTCCACTACTGAATATTGAATAGAGAGTGCACAAATAAAGTTAAAAGTGTTTTAAATATGTCCATAAGATTTTTGATATACCGTATTATCCCTTTTAAGCGCCCAGGACCTTATAAGCGCCCACCCCTGTTTTTCTCAATGACTACCAACAAACAATTCCTTATAAGAGCCCACCTTTTCAAATGGTCAGCATCCTCAAATGACCACTTGTATTTCATTTAGTACATGAAATGGTCAGCCTCCTCAAATGACCATCAAATGTTCAGCATCTTCAAATGACCATCAAATGGTCAGTATCTTCAAATGACCACTTGTACATTTTATTTAGTACGATAAATGAGTTTAAAAAAGGTAACATAATAAGCGCCCACCCAAAATGACTTTGCTAACCGCCCTGAACGCTTAATAGGGATAATACGGTAGCTATAGTATAATCAAACTTGTAAACTTGTTTTTCTAAAAATGCCAAATGTATTGTTGGACATAGGCAGGTCGCTTGTTTGTCCAGTTTTTGATTGTAGCAGTAAACACTGTCAACAGGGTTAACATAGTTCCAAACCTTGATTATTTGCAAACACAAAAATTCACACCACATCATCACTCTGTAACTTAGATGATATTTTATGTTTATGCAATTTAGCCAAAAACCTGCCAGGACGAAATCAAGGACTGCTATTTCATGAAAAATATTGCATATTAGGCCTAATTTTTTTTTTTAAGATTTCAAAGAATGACCAAATCACACTGGAATACACTGAGGTTTATAATTTAACTAAATTTTGAAATTAAAAAGACAAAGTATGGTGGCATGGATAACTATTTCAGAGTTGGGTCACATAGGGGTCAATTGAGGTCGTTTTAGGTGACGAATTTGTAATTTCTAAAAAAAAAGAGAATTACAAAAAAAAGATTTGCCTTATGGCCTTACTTATAATAATATTTGTATACCACAAAAATCTGTTACCATCTTTTTGAAAATTGTATGCCATAATCTTAATTTTTGAATAAAATTCTTTATCAATCATTTTTTTGTCATCCCCAGTATGGAAGAACCGGGTTGGCCAACACCAAGAAAAGGCCTAACCAGATCCATAGACGATGCTAGTGAGTTCAGCAATGCACCGGGGACCATTTTCCAGCAGCATTCAATCAATACGCCGTTAATTGAAAGTGCATCTACAGATCAGGTGAGGCTGATCGGTTAAAGGTTAACATGGTTATGAAAAAATAAATTTCTGATTTTGATATTGATAGGTACCTCACAATGTTGGACAATATCTAGGCTATCTGAAACTGCATTTAAAAAAAGTTAAAATGCGGTACGTTTGCGGAACAGTCCATTATTGTCCAAGGGGTGAAAACAAGATGCGTCACGGACGGACATTTTAGATCAAGTTCATCATGCTATATTTTTATGTTAATGTAACATTTTCAGAGTTTTGTGATGTAATGTTGATAGCTGACACACTTTTCCATCAAATAAGATAAATATTTGGGAAAAAAGTTCTGGGGAAGTTATATCGCTAGACTTGCGTTAACATTTTGATGTTTTGCTGTCCGTCCGTGACACCAAAAAAGTTTATAAGTTTTTTAACTAATTTCAAGGACAAAGTAAAAAAATAAAAACATAC
The DNA here is from genome assembly GCA_035610835.1 of Ophiura sarsii. Taxonomy (NCBI): domain Eukaryota; kingdom Metazoa; phylum Echinodermata; class Ophiuroidea; order Amphilepidida; family Ophiuridae; genus Ophiura; species Ophiura sarsii. The sequence goes on along the minus strand of CM069441.1, from coordinate 78,457,383 downwards.
TGAAGTATCTCCCTTATATGTATTCTTTCCCATGCAGGCGTATTAATTAATTAGGGCAGGCATAAATTAGTTAAATCTTTAATTAAAAGTTGTCACGGACGGACACAAATTTTGTCACGGACGGACACTGTTAGCTACTGTTCAGTTCTGAGCACACAAGCAAAGCTGAATACCACCCTCTTACAATTAAATGAACTAGTCCATACAGGTATGCCCTTTATGCAAATGAGTAGGTTTGCTACAGCAGTGAGCACATGTTATGATGCTCACCAGGTGCACTGTAAAATTACTTGAAGTCAAATGAAGTAATTTGCTTATTTTCGCATTTGTGAACTCTCAGCAGATCTTCTTTGGTGAATCTGTAGTATAGCTTGCGCTTGTTAACTTTACTGCCTGTACATGCTGAAATAATGCTTGCAGATAAAAGGGGTAGCATGAGATCAGTTAAAAGACACTGTTTAAAATTGCCCCATATAATAAGTGTATGTAAAATAAAAGCAAGTAACAGCATTGAAATCAGAAAGTATCATTGAAGTTGTTAGCACAAATTTAATTTTAAGCTTTGCATCAAAAGTTGCAGGTTTTTTCTTCATGAAACTCAAAACACTGTTGGATGCCTACATGTATTCATTATCACTAACCTTTAATTACACAATTAATTGAACAAAGAAGGGTCAAAATTGTTTTAAAAAGTGGTATCACAGCATACAGTCTTTTACACAATTAATCGAACAAAATTTATCTAAGAAGGGTCAAAATTGTTTTACAAAGTTGTATCACAGCATACAGTCTATTTATATGATGCAGCAGGTCTATCTCTTGCCATTTATGGTAAGAGGGGCAGGATTCAGTTTGGCATTTGTACTCAGAACTGAATAATGTCCGTCCGTGACAAAATTTGTGTCCGTCCGTGACAACTTTTAATCACTGATTTAACTTATTTATTGACGCCATTGTTAAGTTTCATTTCTACATGAGAAAGGGGGTATATAGGGGAGATAGCTCACTATGTTTTTATTTTTTCTCTCTTTCCTTGAAAAAAGTTGTACAACTTTTAAAACTTTTTTTGCGTCACAGACGGACAGCTCTGCATCAAAAAGTTATCACAAGGGCAGGGTAATTACTTCCCAGAACTTTTTTTCTAAAATATATTTCTTATTTAATGGATAAATGTGCCATCTATCAATTTTTAATTAAAAAAATTGAAAATGTTTCATTAACATAAAATATGGCAAGGTCAACTTCTACTAAGAATGTCCGTCCATGAAAGGCGTTGACGAGCATCTTGTTTCTACCCCTTGGGCAATAATGGACTGTTCCGAAAACTTTTCCGCATTTTTTCTTCTTTTCGAATGCAGTTTCAGTTAGCCAAGATGTTGTCCAATATTGTGAGGTACATTTCAATATCAATATCAAAAGTAATTTTTTCACACCAATGTGAACTTTGAACCGATCACCCTCTGCTATCAAAGTGCCAAATTCTGCAACCTTTGAATATAACCATCACACTGGTTTTGGTATCTTGTGATCCTTTTTAATTACTAAGACTGAAAAATGATGACATACAATTTTTCTTACTATTTTGTAAGTATTTGATACCATTTTGTCATGTAAATAAGTGGCAATTTCCAAGTTCTTCAACATCTGTTTCCGTCCGTGACGCTAACAAATTTCCATCTGTGACACTAATAAAAAATAAATCTGTTTTCAAATGCTGTGTTTCAAACCATGTATCTCACTTACTATTTGACATGGAAAGCTTGAGGAATATGGAATTGTTTAAATAGAAATTAAGAAGAAGTACTAAAGGTCCGGAGAACCCTATTTCTATCTTGTCCATAGTGTTGGAAAAAGACTAATATCTTGACTGCTTTTTATCACTAAGACTGAAAATTCATGACTTAACATTTTTCTTACTATTTTGTAAGTATTTGATACCATTTTTTCATACTAAAGTGTAAATAAGTGGCAATTTCAAAGTTTTTTTATGTAGTTAACATTTGTGTCCGTCCGTGACGCTCAAAAATGTCCGTCCGTGACAAAGTTTGTTACCCTACCCCTGTAAAAAATAAGAAATATTTTCAAATGCTGTGTATCAGATATTCAAACCATGTATCTTACTTACTCTTTGACCTGGAAAGCATTGGGGAATATGGAGTTGACTAGATAGAAATTAAAAAGAAGCACTAAAAGGTAGAGAACCCTATTTCTATCTAGTCCGTCCGTGACACAAACATTTCCGTCGTTCTATTTTTAGTAACAAACCACACCTTATTTTTGTGTGTGTATTTCAATAAAGTTGATGATTCTCTATAACATTAAACATAAAAAGTTGAATAAATGTCAGTAGTTACTTTTTACAAACTGTTTTTCGCTCATGTTTTGCACAAACGTCCGTCCGTGACAAACCGATCAGCCTCAGGTATAAATCTCTTGAATGGCTCATCAAAAATGGCATAAATGTATCGCTGCAACTTGTTTTGAAACAGAATACAAATACTACATGTACATGGTGAGAGGGAAAATAGTGTGCAACTATTTCCCCGAGTTTACTGGCTACAGGCCTGTAGCCAGCATCGAGGGGAATACAGTTGCATTATTTCCCCGATATACCATGTAGTATTTGTTTTATTACACCTCGTAAATGTTATAAGATACCATATCATAAAGATTGTCTGCTGTCAAAGACGCTGACCGATTCGTAACTGCTGCCATCTTGGATGTTACCACCAGACGCTAGAATTTAACACACAAAAAGTTGTTTTTGCCGTTGCCTCGTGTCAAGCGAGATACATGTATATAACATTTCATTTATTTCATTAAGGACTGCCAACCCATGCTCAAATCATACACCACATGTTTTTTCATAAAACACAGTAAATTGGAAGGCGGAAAGGCAAGAGTCATAGAGCAGGACTCCTCCCTTTTTCCGCCTGTTCCTGGGCAGAGAAACCCAATTAGAACCCCTTGCAAACGCAAACACACTGAGAACAATACAATAATAATGTCGAACCCGACTGAAATTGAGACTTGAGGCTAGTCCTGAAATTTTCTTTTGTATAGCCGAAACCGGAACACATATTTGCGATCATTTTTGAACTACTATTTTATCCTCACTTATTATTAGATTGGAATAAATTTTGAATAAGGCCATCAGCCTATTTAGGTTGATTATGGACCTTTTTTCCCCCGCTCCTCAGACAGGCATCATCTGAAAAATTAGAGCGCACCACACACCTGTAACAAATTTCAACCTTTTTTGAACGTGTCGTTCACTCATTATTTTGATTTTAATCCATTTTACTTTGACAAACCAAAAAACACTGCCAGACAAACAATCACGCATTCTGCCAGTGGGCAACCCCACACAAGGGAGGGTGGGTGGGAATTTTTGATAAAGTGAGAAGAACCTCTCGCTTTGTAGACACGAAAGAATATGATTAAAAATATCAGATGAGGCGACCGTGAAAACAACAGGGGAGGGGCGTCAACAACCGGCGTTGCCACCCGGCGTAGGATTGGTCAACGATCCACCGGAAGTGCGATTCTGGACCCGACCATTCTAGCACAGGTGTTAAATGGAAATTCTTTTCGATGCCTCAATAATTTCTAATTACCACCAGACGCTAGAATTTAACACACAAAAAGTTGTTTTTGCCGTTGCCTCGTGTCAAGCGAGATACATGTATATAACATTTCATTTATTTCATTAAGGACTGCCAACCCATGCTCAAATCATACACCACATGTTTTTTCATAAAACACAGTAAATTGGAAGGCGGAAAGGCAAGAGTCATAGAGCAGGACTCCTCCCTTTTTCCGCCTGTTCCTGGGCAGAGAAACCCAATTAGAACCCCTTGCAAACGCAAACACACTGAGAACAATACAATAATAATGTCGAACCCGACTGAAATTGAGACTTGAGGCTAGTCCTGAAATTTTCTTTTGTATAGCCGAAACCGGAACACATATTTGCGATCATTTTTGAACTACTATTTTATCCTCACTTATTATTAGATTGGAATAAATTTTGAATAAGGCCATCAGCCTATTTAGGTTGATTATGGACCTTTTTTCCCCCGCTCCTCAGACAGGCATCATCTGAAAAATTAGAGCGCACCACACACCTGTAACAAATTTCAACCTTTTTTGAACGTGTCGTTCACTCATGATCATTATTTTGATTTTAATCCATTTTACTTTGACAAACCAAAAAACACTGCCAAACAAGTACTTGGCTTTGACATCTCGTCAACGACAAATACTTGCCTAGCCCCCCCCCCCCCCCCCCGCCCAGGCAAAGGGGTAGACTCCCCCTGCCAGGCACAAGGGGTGGATTCAGGAATTCACAAGTGGGGGGGGGGGCGAAGCGTGGTTCACGGGTGCGGCACGCTTGCGAAGTAAAGGAGGCAGAGCCCCTAGCGGGGTGCTGCCTCGTTGGCGATTTTAAATTTTGTTACACCGTATTATTTTACATAATAAAATAATATCAAACCTGACCAGCATTTATCAAAGCCCAACATAATGCCGGCCTTCGTCCACTTTGAGGTTAGGAAAACCATTTAAGAATCCCGCCGTGATGGAAGCCAGCTGCGGAAAACTCGAAAAAAACCTTTGGGAAAACCGAGAACCATAGTATTTGGCCCTTGAGTTGACTGCTTACCATCCCGTGCCAATCCGGAGGTTGAATTCTTAAATAATACCCACCAAAAGTGTCCACTCAATCGTATGAAGTAAAACAACAGAGGCTAGCACACAGGTAAAACAAAATAGCCATAACCAGTTTAAAATCAAAGCCCAGTTGTATACGGAAACCCGTCCCCCGTAACCATGAATATATTAGTGATTTCGGAGTCAAAACCCATTTCTTGACAGTAAATCATTGGAAGTTACAACATTGTCCACATCACCGTTGAAGGCACATTAAGTGGTGTTGAACATTTTTAAATGTTTAAAAATTTACATCAGAATTCAAGATGAACATTAAAAATGGCCATTACTGTTGTTCTTACTAGCAAAAACACAGGAAAACTTGATTAAAACAATAACATCGCAATTTATTGAAAAACGCCCTCTATGCAAATATGGTTCACGTAATGTATCACGCGTACTGCAGGGGGATACTGTTGGACGTAAAATGCTCGTCCCGTGGGACGAGCATTTTTTAAATCGACGTTTTCTTGTACATAGAGGGCTGATTTGTCAAAATACTTATAGGTGTAAGTTCATACATGTAATACAATTATAAAAATATATTAAACCCAGATTTTATCATAATTGAGGGCGCATCCTCCAACACATCTCTTAGTGCCCCTTTAAATGTCCAAGGATGAAAAACATAAATGAAGGGTAATCCAAATAATTAATGAGATGCCGTGCCACAATCTGCAACACTTGTGAAGCCACTTCCTTCGTACCATACCAGCAGCAGTAATCGTGGTATTCATAGATAAACAATAGCATCTCAGCTCCATACCAAGAATTTTCGCTAAATTACCCAAATGCATTACGCCATAATAAAATTAATAATACCTTGATAAATTAATATTCACATATTCGGGTTTGGTCGCCCTATTCAACGAGTACGGACAAGGTTAATTTTCTGTAAATACTTCTCTATTATCCAAACACAACATGAGAAGTCAGAGATTACACATAAGCACTTGACACTTTAGAGAGACGCTCATAAAGAGCTCCAATGTTTAAAGATGGTTTAGTTTAAATCACGCTGCTCTCTTTCGGAATCAATGTTCAATTTGTAACTGCGAGCATGCCCTTGTTAAGACTCGTCCATGTTAAGTCCATGTGACACAATTTGCAATGCATACTCAAAATATTGGGTAACCACTTGGTAACAAACATTTTCCATTGTCCTTAATAGTCTTACCTATAAGGCCTGCGGTATGCGAGTATACGTCCTGAACTAGAATGCTTTTGCCGAGTCCTTTCGAGTAGGAACATGTTGTCTGATAAATAGTTCTCCCATGTAGTAAACAATTGGTCCATGTGACGCCAACATATTTAGACAATGTATTTACCATAAGGTGATGCCAATGAGCTTCATTGAGTCCACTGTTTCGGCTACTGATGCTAACATTTGTTCATTGAGCATAGCCGTTTACCCGACCCGACTGACAGCGCCTCAGATGACGTATAATATATAACGGTATCTTTCAAAATTGAGCTGACTGCGGTATATCGAGAACGTAAGACATAATACCTCCTCGGGTGTGCTTATTTCACTAGTATGAAACCATTGAATCCATCCTGCTATTGCAATGTATTGTACCGAAGCAAGATTTGCCTCGTGAAACCAGGAAGGCAATGTATGCCTACTTTGTATGGTGATGCCATCGACACTGATAGGTATACGGGTGATGAGCATTGCCCAAATGTTGTGCCGCAGGTCGGATACCCCAAGCCAAAAACCTACAGGAGGAGAAACACGAGTAGGATGCCGAAGGATACATCATTCATGGCAGCCATTTCTTACTTCCAACTCCTGAAAATAAATAAAAATAGAACAGCAGAAGCAGATCCGGAATGTACATTCATAACCACAATTTTAATCAAAGCATATTAACTAGAAAGTGTCCCACCAAATTACTGAATACCATTAGCCAACAAATGAGCCATTAATAATGCAAGTACAATTAAACCATGTATGTAGAAGTAACCCGGCTGGAAAGGCAGATTATCCTCCCGAGCATTTCCCCGATGATCGACTTTTATAGCAGATTATCCTATCAATAATCATCTAACAATAGCAGTATGGAGATGAACATCCCACAACCAATACACGTCACCGTGATGATACACACACGGGCCGTCATGCAAACGCGCACGGATCAATGAACTATTAATGTATAGGAAGGTGCGGTAAATCAGACAAAGGATGTAAGGAGAGCATGACCCGAGTAGTCGGAACATTAGTCGAAATTATAAACCCAGTATTTATTATCGTATTAGTATTTAAACAAATGCCACTATAGCCATGCTAGCTGAAGGAACAACAAAAACCGTACCACCAGATCGTATCCCACTGGCTCGCAGATTACGGCAACAAGATATGGCAATGTGACCTGAAATGAGGACCTTTGACCCACGATATAGACTACGGTTCCAGTCACACCTGAAACCCATTATTGAGAACATAACACCAATTAATTTTAATGTTAATCTCACCCACGCCAGTTTGACCAAGTCCTAATTTATTAACAAAATAAATATTTTACAAACGGACAAACAAGTTTAAATCTAGTTCACGCCAGTTGGACCGAACCCTAATTATTACCAATCAATCATTAATTTGACATTATGAGCAAACACTTATAAAGATCCACCGTCACTCACCCGTCACTAAAGGCTAGCGCTTTGAACATATACAAAGAGAAAAACACGAAATGCATTTCTACCATGGAATTAATGATGGGAAACAGGGCGGGTTTAATGCCACTTGTACTGTGAATAACACTGTGAAAGTACTGTGAAAAACAGTGGAGTCCCACAACACGCGTCTGATTTAATGCCTCCATTTACTATGAAGAAAACCTGCACTCACGGCACGCATCGCTAAACAAACCAAGTACGCTAGCTCAATGCAATTGATGCAACCGCGCGTAACAAACAGAGGATGAGGGGCGAGCTATCATCTAATTATTATATAATACCGAGCCGGTATAAAAAACCTTACAAAACAAATTATGCAAACACACCCCTGGTCAAAAACTTCAATTGACACATACCGATAATTATCTACCCTGCCACGACGAGCACCATTCAATCACAATGTACTATGATTAACCTATGAATGAAAGACCAATTGAAGGAATAAAACCGCGAGGGTTCCCACCAATCGAGTAACAAAAGCCCTACACTCAATTGCAATGACATATTGACGTAACCTGATTTGAACTGAATTGACCGCGTTCACGCCCTTTGTCAATGGAATGAGCCACGCCCGTATTAAAAACAGCATTCGTAAAGCAAACAACCTATAAATACATTGCATAAAATAGCAACAACAACGAAGAGCTTGATACGACGTTGCCATGGTTAATTCAGGTGAATCAATGAAAACATCCAATCAACGTGCTAGGTATTACTATTAGCCCCGGAATGAACCTGCCCACTAATCACCCCACTTGATAACACGGTGTCTACCCGCCGAAAAGACAAACCAAAAACATAATTTATGTTACCGTATTTAAATACGCATTACTAAATAAACGACGCCTACAGATACATAAAAACCAACCACCATTTATATAGCGGCCTAAACCTCAATATAATATTAGTCATGATATAACAATTAATAACAATTTAACTATAAACTAAATTCTCACCGTTAATTGAGCCCTGATCTGCTCTGGCCTCCCGTGCCGAGAGTCACGTAAAGATAGACATTCCACCGCCGCTTGGATCAATTAAATCCCCATGCAAACTCACGGTATGAAACTGGTTGAAAACCCATTTTATGTCCAGGAACATACTGTTTACGATATTATCGGCAGTACATAGTTGTGAATAGATAGTATAGAAGGCAACAGAAGAAGCCACACACGCAAACGGGAAAATTCAATTTTTGATAAAGTGAGAAGAACCTCTCGCTTTGTAGACACGAAAGAAAATGATTAAAAATATCAGATGAGGCGACCGTGAAAACAACAGGGGAGGGGCGTCAACAACCGGCGTTGCCACCCGGCGTAGGATTGGTCAACGATCCACCGGAAGTGCGATTCTGGACCCGACCATTCTAGCACAGGTGTTAAATGGAAATTCTTTTCGATGCCTCAATAATGTCTAATTATTGACAACGTAATAAGTTCCTTTTTTTCTTGGAGAACCGTAATAATAAAAGTATGTGAGAACGCTATTACGTAGAGAACTTAAGTCTTTGGGTAAGATGATATAGGGAAATAGTCAAAATTACCACATGGGAAACAGCTCAATTTTGTCAATATCACTGTGTCTAGTTCAATTGACCAGTGAAATGGCAGGATTTATGCCTATTATCTCATGGATATTTATGAGGTGTAATAACATATACTATTGGGTGTACTTTAGCCCCTCCATGTGTCAAATGCCTTTCAACCAATAAATATCCGCAACGGCAGGGATTATTTGTGCGCACAGATAAATACAAGCCTCACAATTCGCACCAGTTTGGAACTGATTCAACTATAGCTATATGTGACACGATCAAGCAAAATGAGACTGATGTCGAAAATGTCACATTTTTAGTTGTCAAAATGTGTTTTTTTGCAGAAAATCTCATTATAAATTAACACTAATAATCCAAAGATAGTAGTAATTGAATGGTTTTCAAAACAATAGAAAACACCTTGTTTTGTTTCAAAACTCTATTTTTCAAACAAGAATGGTGGAAATTCCCATTCCCTAATAGTTTTTAATTAGTCTAATGTATTAATACTATTTAATTACAGAACGATGATGTGTTTGTACGAGGAGGCCCTCCTGAAGGAGGAACATCTTTCAGTCTGTCTGTCTTCAACCTGATGAACGCCATACTGGGCAGTGGCATACTGGGGCTACCGTATGCTATGGCCAAAACGGGAATTGTACTATTTGGGTAAGTGTATGCTTTATACATACTAGTATTTGTAGTCACTAAATGTGACCCAACATGAGTAAATGAGGCACAATGAGGGAAATATGAATATTGAGTTATTTATGATGATATTAATATTAAGTTAAGGGATATTTTGGTACCAAAATCAATGTTATATATCATCAATCACATTCGTAACCAAATTTACGGATTATTCAAAAATTACTTTGTCGCAAAACATCTAATACAAAAGCATCAAGTTATGGCCATTTAAAGTTTTGGTTTTGTTAACTAATAAATGGAGTAAATGAAAATTAAATACCTCAAATTGAAGTTTAATCCTTTTTTCATGATTTTTTGGGTTGGATACAAGAGGTATCAAAGATCAGAAATGAAGGATTTTTTATATTAATTTGAATTATTATGATCTCGTTCCACATTTGTGGCCTTAAATCAAATTACATTTAGCTACTGCCACATTATGTGCCTCATTTACTCATGTTGGGTCACAAATCTTGATACATTTTTAGATGATTCATATAATTTGAATGGTGAAAAAAGGGTCAGCTTACCAAAATCTGTCAATTACTTTAATTTCGGAGGATAAGCTACAATCTAGGAAATTTGGTGTTGGAACACAGAGTCCATTTCTCCGCTAATATCACACATTAAGGGACAATTTTTAAGCGCTGATTTTACAACAAACTTGTATGTAGAGCTTAAGCTATCTACTAGCTCATATCCCTCCCCAGCCCCACAAATCAATGTTGAGGGTCCCAACGACCGTTGAGATGAAACGGTTCCGAACAACATTGAATGGGGGGACTGGGGGTTGATTTCAACGAAGTTCTCAGTGTTCCAACAGTTATTTCCTGAATTGTAGATTAATTACGCTTTATACAGTCAACAACAACATCAAGGGCAAAGAGCCGTTTCAATCCATGCACAATCTTTTTGATTCACCCTTTATGTATTCATATGATTTATGCTAATAAAAGGTCACTGCACGTTTAGTAAGGAAATCTTCACAATGTCTACAAAGTGATATTGTTTTTAATTTGTTTCCTGTAAAAGGAAATCTTATAGATATGGTTCCTGATTTGTAAAAAAACGAGAAGAAGGCTGAAGATAAATCTAAATTAGAAAATAATTATTAGAGCAGTGGACATGGTTTTGATAAAAAAAGAAAAAGAAAAATAGAAAAATGAAATCATTAAGTAAGGAATTGAGTTGATCCTATATTTACATAATTGACCTCCACCATGTTTTTGTCTTTGCAGTTGTCTACTCATAACCATAGCCTTGTTAGCTAATTTCTCCATCTACCTCCTATTGTGTATGTGTGATCTCACTGGGGTCAAGTCCTATGAGGATGTAGGCTTTTATGCGATGAAAGTTCCAGGGAAGGTAAGTAAGCATATATTGTTGGTATTACCCCCTCCAGAGGAATCATATACCCATTGTCATCATTTGGAAGTAATCAGGAGCGTAACCATGGTTCCCTACTCCTTGTCAGAATGCTCATCCCCCCATGCTCCCCATATGAAATCATGTGTATTAACCAAAATTAGTCGGTTGTTGTTCCCCCTCCCCAAATTGAAGGTCATGGTTGCGCACACCACTGTACATAATTCAAATTAAGCATGCGTAACTGTAAAAATGCTTGAAATCCTAGGATATGTCCAATTGTTGCAAGGGTAATTACCTAACATTTAACAATACAATTGATGCCTATAATTGGATCATGCAATATTTGGGTTTAGATATGCTTACACAGGGTTAGAACAGCACTTGAGACTGTTATTAGACTCAAGTTCATACAAACATAATCATAAAAGTTCCTGACTAGAAAATGTGGGATTGAAAATGTTGAATGGATTTTTTTTGAAATGTTGGCTTAGAATCCAACTTGTATTAATTGAATCTAAACTTATGTATTTTTTTTTAATTTGACCTTTTTCAGCTCCTTGCGGCCGGTGCAATAATGATGCAGAATATAGGATGTAAGTTTCACTTGCAATAGACGTTATTCATAATTGGCGCATTTACGTCAAAAGAGGGCCGTGCTATCCAACTGAGCATGCTCAGAGCAACTAGTGCTCAGAAAACGAGGCTAACGATGTAGCCGAGACGAGAGTGATGTTGTTTTTCAATGTGGTGAACTTTGCACTAATCATAAAAATGCTACATACTTCTGAGCTGTTCAATATTTGACCTTATTACATTCATGAAATAAACTTGACAGTCTAGTTTGAATTGAAATGTTTGCTGGTAACTGACACAATCTAGGAAAATGTAGAAGTTCACAGTTCATTACATTGCAGTAAAAGTATGAGATTGTACATGTTTATCGAGTATGTCTCCCTCTTTAGACATGAAATCGCCAATTACGTATATTATTAGGATTGATTAAGTGTAAATTGAATTTGAAAGTCGACTATATGACACACTTAATAAACCATATTTCCAAGCAGCGCACTTTGGTTTTGCTCAAACAATACAATGGTTTTCCGGAAAGGATTTTTAATTGGTTAATAATTAAAAAAAACATTAAGTGGATTCAAATGCACACAGCCATAATTGGGATGTACCTCTTTGGTCCAGGTGATTTGTTGAGTCTGCTTCGAGATGCAGTAACTCATTGCATTGATATACCCCCACCACAAGTAGCAGAAATAACAAGATTTCTGTTGTTACCAAAACAAGTTTGATGGGTTAGTAGTATATAGGTCATGGAAACCTGGAAAGTCATTGAATTTTGCATTGCATTTTCCAGGCCTTGGAAAGTCATGGTAAAAAGGTATTCACCTTTTTAAAAGTCATTGAATGTCATTGAATTTGCAAGATTTGAAAACTGATAGAGAAACTGATTGAAACTCAGCTCAATGCCATTAACAATTCATAAGTGAGTATCAGGGGGCTGGAAAAGTCACGAAAAAGTCATTGAATACTCGATAATCGTTACAAATGTCATGTAAAGTCATGGAATGGAATTATGTAAGAAAACAGTGAACTAACCCTGTATTTTGTCTCTACTGATTCAAATTTGCTTATTATACTTTTTAAAAAGAAAACTAATAACAGCTTGCTCATCATTTTCTATTTGCTAAAAATTGATCTTTTTTTCTCTCAGTTTGAACCATGTTGTCGCATGTCTTATATATTCATGTCACAGCACGCCTGCTTTATACAATTTTCATTTCATCCATCATATATACAGCTATGGCAAGTTATTTATTTATTGTGAAAGAAGAACTCCCTGAAATCCTCAAGACGTTACTCATCGGCAAGTCAGGAGCGGCGTCCGAGTAAGTGTAATACAGACAGCAATTAAGAACAGCAGTGTTGTGAAAAATCCATTCCAATAAGTTTTACTAGACAGAGTTGATTTAAGTCTTTGTGCTCAGTGCTCTCAGAAAGACACAGGGTCCAGACAACCTTGTATCTCCATCTGGCCCTTCAGCATGCATACAGTAATACTTCCTATGTATAACCTTTGCGCAGTCTGCTATAAACATGTTCAAAGGGCCAAAAGGGAGCACATACCTAAATAGGTATCGCGACACGCTATCGTCGCGATCAATCAAAGTTGAGTACGACAATAGTTCCTATTTGGCGGGAAAGAGAGTTATTTTTTGACGGTTTATGATATAATTTTTCACTAATATGTTGTGTTTGAAATGTGTAGTTGATGTTCTGACATTTAAACTAGGTGATTTGAGGTCAATTTTAATTTCACGGACCGATTTACACACGCGGTGATATCCGGACCGGAGAACGAATTTAGGTAGGCATATCACTACGTTGTTATGCGGCGGCTTGTAGCAAAAAAAGTGCACGAGAAAGTTGCCTTCATATTCAGATATGTTGTAGAGTACCCTTGTGAGTAAAACATATCAAAATTTCATTGAACCAAACGCACTAATATAGAAACTAGAGCCATTTAAGTAAGCCTTTTTTAACAGTAAAGTCTATGGAGAGCGTCTTGGTGCTGTGCTCCCTTATAGCGCCAGGTTCCCGATCTCCCGCGTGCTCCGATCCAGTGTAGGTGTATTACACAATGCAATAAATAAAAGTCGGGTTTCACCCAAATCTATGCGTTTTGATATCTACTGGGCAGTGTATTTATGGCATAGGCCAACTTTGTCCGGTTTAAAAAACAGGGGGGGGGGGGCGTGTGGTTGCTCTTTTTTTAATAAAAACACGGCGTTATTTCAGTTGATGTGTTATAGGTGGGTTAGGTCGACATAATCAGAGACTGATCAAAATCAAAATCAGTTGGATTTGAGTCAAAAAGTGTGAATTTCGTGAGTGTAGGCCTAACAAGTCAAAGCGTGCCGCGTCTAGAGTCAAAAAACGGGAAAAAATAGTGATTTTACGGAAGATGCGGCCTCCGTGATCAGATCATATCTCAAAAATGGATTGTTCAATTGTCATGTTATTTGGCTAGTTTGTTCAGAATTTTACGCTAAAAAAGTTGATATCAATTTTGAATGATTTTGAGCAAATTTGTGCTCTATAAGGGAGCACATACCTAAATAGGTATCGCGACACGCTATCGTCGCGATCAATCAAAGTTGAGTACGACAATAGTTCCTATTTGGCGGGAAAGAGAGTTATTTTTTGACGGTTTATGATATAATTTTTCACTAATATGTTGTGTTTGAAATGTGTAGTTGATGTTCTGACATTTAAACTAGGTGATTTGAGGTCAATTTTAATTTCACGGACCGATTTACACACGCGGTGATATCCGGACCGGAGAACGAATTTAGGTAGGCATATCACTACGTTGTTATGCGGCGGCTTGTAGCAAAAAAAGTGCACGAGAAAGTTGCCTTCATATTCAGATATGTTGTAGAGTACCCTTGTGAGTAAAACATATCAAAATTTCATTGAACCAAACACACTAATATAGAAACTAGAGCCATTTAAGTAAGCCTTTTTTAACAGTAAAGTCTATGGAGAGCGTCTTGGTGCTGTGCTCCCAAAACACATCTATCAAAACCTTGTATGTGCTCTTGCCCCTGAACATGTATAAAGCAATACTTCAAGTGCATAACCAGGCAGTTTTACTTTAAACATGCTGAAGGGCTCGAATAGCGTACAAGGTTTTGACAGAACAGTGACGATATTGAAGTTCATGCACAATCCTTCTAACACATCTATCAAAATCTTGTATGTCCTTGTGTGTCTTTGTGTTTTTAAGACTCTCATTATAATGTCAATAATGATAAAGATTTCTTTGTTTTATTTAGATAGAATTAATATTGTTTCTCCATCATGCTTGTCACTATGAGAAGCGTGAGAAATATGGGAAGTTAATCTCTAAGCCTTTAGATGTATTTGCTTTGATACCATTTGTCCTCGTTAGCTCGGTTGGTAGAGCATATGTATGGAGTTCAGGAGGTCCCAGGTTTAAATCCCGGTCGTGGACTGAATGTTTAATTTCTTGACCACCACAAGGGATTCCACCTTGTGAATATGTAGCTTTGATTTCACGATTCTTTGACTTGTTTGTATTTTGTCTTCAGCGTGTGGTATCTAAACGGTGACTACCTCGTTCTACTAGCCCTCGTATTTATAATTCTGCCGTTGGCTTGTTTACCAAAGATAGGATTCCTAGGATATACCAGCGGTCTGTCAATTCTATGTATGATGTTCTTCACACTTGTGGTAAGTGTAAAAAGTTTTCACTTTTAACACATCATGGAACTAAAAATTTTTTTTTTTTGTATTACCCTGTCACTGTGTGTGTTAATGCATCTGTAACCCTAACCCTGCCAAATTCAACAGAATCCAACAACCCAGCCTGTAACCCAGCCTGTTTGGAAGTTTTTTGAAGAAATACTGGACCCAGCCTTTTATACTTAGTAGCATTGACACCTGTGGTGTACTGGAACATCCAGTGCCCCATGTGCCGGCAGTGGTTCAAATCCGAGGGGGCAGTCGCGGATTTCTGGGTCACTTTTTGCTGGGGGAAAAATTCTGAAAAAGTGGGCGGCAGGTTTAGGGGTAAGAAGCTATATTTTTTTCTTTCTTCAAATATTTGCTAAGTTTGGCTTCTATAACCCTAACCCTGCCAAATCAATCAGAATCCAACGACCCAGCCTGTTTGTATAACCCTGCTTGGAAGTTTTTCGAAGAAATACTGGACCCAGCCTATTATACTTACTGCGCCATGTAGCCTTGGCACCCGTGGTGTACTGGAAAATCCTGTGCCCTGTGTGCCGGAGGTTCCGTGGTTCAAATCCGGGGGGGGGGGGGGGGGGGGGGGGGGTCACGGCAACATTTTGGGTCACTTTTAACCCTGTTGTACAGCCAAACAGACCTCTCTGGTCGGCTCGGTCGGTCGACTTTCCCCCCTTATTCTTGTTATTTTCCCTTGAAAATGACCGTAAAAATCCCAAAAATCTGTAAAATTTCAAAGAAATCTGTAAACATTTTGCCGTTTTTTGACAAGCAAAACCAACTTTTGGGTCAGTATTAATTTGCACGTAAACATTTTGTTCACCGATTTCTAATGAAATGGGTTAGTCGGGCACGAACAACAGAGTTTCTTCCTTTCGTTGCCTTAAAGGTATATCAAAGATATCCAAATCTTAAGAATAGTTAAACTTTTTATAAGGTCATGTATAAAGTATAGTAAAGTAAAAACCAACAGTTCTTTTTAACAATTTTAGGTCAGTGTTAGCGCTTATTTAGTACTGCGTGATCCAAGCACTGCTTTGGTTGACTGTGAGGTCAGCCTAAAGCTACGCTCGTACACATGTTAGCAATGCGTAGTATACGGTTAAAGGAATTGTGTCTTTCACTTAATGAGTTGGATCCAGAAATGGTGTGAAGATTCAGGTTAGGTCCCATGCATGTATCAATTACATTCAGTGGCGGCACCACCGGGAGCAGGGGGAGGGGGGCAAGTCACGATCCTTGCCCTCCCTGCCCCACCCCCCACCCCCACCCCCACCCCCACTGATTACATGGTAGAATAAGGTGCACTTTATCCACGTTCGCTCTTATTTTCACATCAATTCTCTGCCATGGCTGTTGTTTGTTAGACAATAATAATTATACACTGGGTACTTCTTTACGGGCGTTTCTAAAAAACAATTAGAATTTTTTTTTTTTTTTACACTTTTCATGTAGGTTGTTATAAAGAAATGGAGCTTTCCTTGCCCGATTCCGCCCGCACACAACGGCACCATTGTAAATTCTACATACACAGACCATGTAAATGAAAGGATTTATTACACCGGTGAATACCAGACACTACCGGTTGAATCAACATCATCACCACTTACCTCATCACCACTTAGTAACTCTACCTCATCACAGTGCACTCCAAAATATTTCTCATTTTCAATAGAGGTAAGTAAACTCATACTCAAAAGCATCTGTTTTCCCAGGATATAAGGCCAGATTCTGAAGGGCTGACATACCCATATTATTTTTACTTTAGGGTGTTCCTGTGTTTTTATTATTAATTTAAAAAAATCTTGAATTGTTTTGAAAATTTGTTTTTATCATTAATTAAAAAAATCTTGAATTGTTTTGAAAAAAATTTCCAAATAAAATAAAATATTAATATTTACAAAAAGATGGTTTTGAAGATTATCAAAACCACTAAAGAATTTCTCAATCTCAATAGAGATATCGGTATGTATATTGGAGTATATATTTATGGAGTTATGATACTGCAGTGGATTTATAGTAGAGGTAAAATCAGTCTCAAATAGTCTTATTTTAGAAGTAACCTGACCACAAAAATAAACAGCATGAATGATCAAATTAAAGCTACAACCCTCGGGAATCTGAACTGCTGATATAGAATGTATTGTCGATTTGAGTTCAACTGAGGTCAAAGTGATGTGGACTTAGGAAGACAATGATTATGTGCCAAAACCCTCAGTAATTTTGTCTGACCTTATTTGTACCCCTTCCTCAATGCATTTATATAACCTGGAAGTAATAAACTCCTCTTTTTTGACAGAATTAGGGCTGAGTAGAAAGGGTTTATCTTAAAAAAGAGGGGAAAAACCGGAAATGGTTTTTACCCACCCCCGTAAAAAGGTGAGAGCAAGGTGCCTAATTTCTTTAACTGAATTTTTGGTGAACGTTTTTTCAGCAAAAGAAACTTTCTTAAAGGTTTGGCCAATGAAAGTCTATTGTTATTTGTGAATATCATGATTTTGAAAATTGTGTACATAGTCTGATCAGTCAATTTAAGGGGGGACTTAAGGAAGTTTTTTATATGATTTTTTGAGTTTTGCAAGTGCTGTAATTATTGAACTATTAATCAAATGCATATAAAAGTATACATTTTTGGAAAGGAAATAGATCAGAGAATCTAAATTTGGTGTCAATTTTGACCAAAAATGTTGAATTTTTGAGAAAATCACAAAATTCACTTTTTCGACCCACATTTTTTTGGGACAAGCTGACAATTGTTTGGGTAGTAAAAAATGCCCAAAAGTGCTTGATTATACGATAAGAACACTAATCTAGTGCAGATGTTCTCATCTTTTCTTTTAAAGCTGTATTTTTTGAAATTTGGACCAAAAAGTGCCAAAAATGTGATTTGTTTCATTTTTTTCACTTATTTTGCCATTTTGGGTTAAAATTTCAAAATACAGCTTTAGAAGAAAAAATGAGAAATCGGCACAAGATAAGTGTCTGTTAAGACACTAATCTAGTGCCGATTTCTCATTTTTTCTTCTATACTGTTAAAATAGTATGCTTACTTGCTTGCTTAATTCGAGTTGTGTTCTCGATCTACAATGGCTCTCCACACCTTCCTGTCCTGCATTGCTGTCTTTAAGTCTCCTACATCCAAACCAGTGTCCTGTTTTAGCACATCGATGTAAGTTAGGGCAGGTCTTCCAGGTTTTCTTCTCCCATGCTTTGGTATCCAATGAACCAGCTTTGACACACATTCTTGACTCCTAAAGCAGTGGCCTGAGAATCTTGTCCTTCTCTCCCTGATCTTTTGGGTGATTTTGGGGAGGTCTCCATACAGCTCTGTGTTAGTTGTATGTTGCTTCCAGTGAATGTTGAGGACAGCCCTCAGCATACGAGTATAACAGCCATCAAGTTGCTTTGCTAGCTTAGGGGTGGTGGTCCATGCCTCACAGCCATATAGTAACACAGATTCAACAGTTGCGGCGAACAGGCGAAGTTTGAATTTTCTTGGTAGGGTGGATTTCCAGATCTTGTTCAGCTTCCCACAGGCTCTCCAAGCTGCTGCCTTGCGTTGCTTGATATCTGTTTCAGTGCTTGACATCCAGGCACCTAGGTATTTGAAATCGTTTACTTCATCTAGTTTGGTTCCATCATTTGTTCTGATTTCCACCGCACTTGTTTGGTTGTATGCCATGAGCTTTGTCTTCTTTGCATTCATAGACAAGCCAACTTTAGCCACTGATGTCTCGACCCTCTGAAGCAGATCTTGTGCCTGGTGTAGTTCTTCAGACAGCAGGGCAATATCGTCTGCAAAGTCAAAGTCTGTCACTGCTACAGGTCCAATCCTTCTGCTTCTTCGCTTTTCAAGGTGGAATCCAAGCTCCTCTTCCTTTCCTGTTATAGCCATTCTCAGGGCGAAGTCTAGTACAATAACAAACAGATATGGGGCAAGGGTGTCACCTTGAAGTACACCAGCTAAGATTTCGAACAGTTCTGTTTCTCCATCTGGAGAAATCACTTTAGCCATAGTTCCCTCGTACATGTCTCCAACAGCATCGACGATCTGTCCTGGTATGCCATAAGCGTGCAGAATTCTTAGCATTTTGCCACGATGGATGGTATCAAAGGCCTTCCTGAAGTCTATGTATGTTATTATTGCTGGTAGGTTATTAGCTTTCACCCCTTCAATCAGCCTTCTCAGTGCCAGTATATGCCCTATAGTAGTTCTTCCTACCCTGAAGCCATTTTGGTTTGTTCTTAGATGTTTATCCAGCTCAGGACGAATTCTATTTAGGATCATCCGGTTATAGGTTTTCGCTACGATAGAGCTAAGACTTATGTCACGATAGTTGCCGCCCAGGCTGAGGTCTCCTGACTTTGGAATGGGCACAATGTTGAGGATGGACCATTGGCTCGGCTTCTCTCTATTTGTAATTGCATCATTGCAGAAACCCAGCACAATATCATCTAGATCACATCTTTTTAATACTTCTGGCGGTATATTGTCCTCTCCACATGTCTTCCCTTCTACCAGTGACTTCTTAGCCTTGTCATATTCATCTTGGTCAAAAGGCCCTATTCTGATATCAAGATCTACAAAGATTGGTGTTATTTCTTCATCCTCTTCACATATATCAGGTGGCTTTCCCAGTAGGTTCTGAAAGTGGTTGAACCAATTGGTGACCCTTTCCTTTTGCGTGTCTCCTTTCAGCTGACCTTTAGTTGATGCCTTTCTGCCTGTGATTTCATTGATTAGTTTCCAACTTAAGCCATGCTTGGAGTTGATATGTGCAGTCTCTACTTCCTGAATCTTGCCATTCAAATGCTCTGACATAACTAGGTTGTAGGTGTCCTCTAGTTTCTTTTTTACAGACTTGTGACCCTCTCTTCTATCATCAGTGGTGTTGTTCCGGTACTTATCATATGCATCCCTGATGTTGTCTCTTGCCTTTACGACCCTAGTATCACTTGAGAAGCTTGTCTTATGGGCTCTTTTCTTAACTGGTACAACCATTTCTGCTGCTTCCTTGTTGGCCTTTATGAATCGCTCATACTTCTCAGATGCAGATTCCTCCTCATTTTCCAATACTTCAAACCTGTTGCGTACTTCAACTGAGTATCGTTCCTGCAGGCTTGTGTCGGTGCTTATTGCTTTCCAGTCATACTGTTTCTGTCTAGGGATTGCTTTACTTATCCTCAGGCTTAGCTTGATTCGAGCCGATACAATTCTGTGATCTGAGCCGACACTAGCAAATGTGTTATATGCTTCAGCATTCATTAGACTGTTCTGCCATTTCCTTCTAACAAGTATGTAGTCTAGTTGGTATTTGCTCCCAACAGGACTTATGTAAGTCCACAATTTTCCATTCCTTTTCTGAAACCGAGTATTAGAAATGATAAGGCTCTTCTCTACTGCAAACTCAAAATAGTATAATCAAGCAATTTTGGCCATTTTTTACTCAAAAATAATTTTGTTAGCTTGTCCCAAATAAATTTGATGCCAAAAAAGTATTCTCTGACCCAAATCCCATCCAAAAATGTATACTTTTATATGCATTTGATTAAAAGTTTGATATAATTACAGCATTCACAAAATTCAAAAGTGACTTCCTTAGTGTATTTTTAAATATAATTTCAAAAAGTGACTTCCTTAAAAGTGTATTTTTAAATATATAATTTCTTTTGGGTCACTGTTTTCACTCTATTTCCCCTTCAGATTGCCTATGTTATACCAACCATGGCCTTTTCATTTGTTTGTCATACTGCAGTTCTACCTATATACACAGAATTATCGAGGTAAGAGTATAACATGTGAGAAATAGCGTCATTTTAGAGGGCCACAGTCCAAAATAACCCAAGGCAATGGCACCCTATGCCTTGACCTTGGTGCCCCTAGATTCTGGGTTTATCCTTGGTGTAAAGACAGTACCGAATTAACCTAGCACAAAATCCTCTATTGACGGATTAAAGGATTGTACAGAGCTACATTTCGTAATGGGGTCTTTACACTAGTGAATGTCTTAGGCCAAGTAAAACAAAAAAGTTTTACTTTAAAAAAAACAAAAATCAATGCGGCACGAAAAAAGGAAGCGGGCGGGGACGATCAACTGTTGTTTTGATTTACTTGGCCTTACATCAAGGATATACCAGATTCTGACATATTTTTGTCTCGCCCTAAATCTGTGGTACAATTTTTATGCGAGAGGAGGGGGTGTTAGAATGGCAAATTTGCTTATGCTTTAACTTGCCATGATTACGTTTATTACACTTTTGGCATAGGTGTTATTTCACTACTATATTTCTTTGTGACAGTTACACTCAAGGCTCAAGTTTTTTACCCCTCGGTCCTCCTGCCATAGCGCCCGGTAATGCTGATATTTTGTCCAAACCAGCGCCCGTTGATGATTAGTAAGCTTGCCTAAGACATCGAATTTCGATTTGACAATACAATTTAATAAAAATTTAGCTCCCGGTAGACTGAAAGTAGCTCCTGGTTCTCAATAAATCCCATGATCCGGGCGGTACTTTTGAAAAAAGTAGCTCCCGGTTAAAAAACTGTTATCTTGAGCCTTGGTTACACTACATACAACTAAATTTCTTATACATGTACATCTGTACACTGAAATTCACATATTTCAAAAGTGGACATTTCGAGCTACATATTTATTCACGCTTTTTGCGCTCAAATCAGCTTCCATGAAAATAATAACACACAAATGTATTTCTTTGGCGTATAGGTCTATATATGTGATGAAGCTACAAATAGCGAAATTTAAAAACACACAAAACAGTTAGAAATCAGCGAAACGCGAAAATTACCACTTTTTACAGTATTCGGTCAACATCTATGTTTTCATTACCTAAATTTTGTCCCTGTCTCGTAAAATCTCTCTCTCCCTGATTGTCTATTTGTGCAGACCTTCAAAAGCTCGTATGCAGAATGTAGCCACCACATCCATAGCCATGTGTTTTCTAATGTATTCAATAGCGGCCATTTTTGGATATCTCACCTTTTATGGTAAGTCCAGGAATTCAAAATCTAAATTTTTTGAATTTTTAAAAACAAAAATCATGGTGTGATATGAGCTAGTTTTTTATTGACATAATTATCAAGAGTATGTTAATAGCCCGCTCCCCATAAAAAAACGGTTTCCTGCAAGATGAAATGTTTAAAATAGAAAATACAATCAAGTTGTTCTCAGACTCTTTTCGTTTGATCGCATCACATTTCATCACCCTGCTACGATAATTGCCTAACTCATTTTTTTCGTCCTAGTTTTGAATAAATACAAAAAAAACATGTTTCAATAAGCATAAAGATAAACATGTTTACTAATCTTTTTGGAGAAAAACACCTGTTTTATGACTTGGCATTAAACAGCAGATGCACATTTGGTCATGGAGTTGTGACTTGGGCAAAAAATTAAATTGGGCGAAAAAGTGAGTTATGTAGTTATTGTAGCAGGGTGACAATATGTATCTTAAACAAAGAGCAGCATTTTGGTGACTCGACATGCTTAGCAGTGTTTAAATTAAGGGGGCTGTTAACCCTCACAACATAAAATTATCAAGCGCTGTAACCTTTGAATTATTAATATGATGTAAATAAAAGTATACATTTTTGGAAAGGAAATGAGTCAGCAAATCCATTTTTGGTATCAAATTTCACAAAAAATGCTGATTTTTAAATTGTTGACAAAAAAAATCAGTTTTTAGTAAGAAACGCTGATATTACACCAATTTCCTCTTAATAAAATTCCCTTTTTTTGTTGAATATCTGATTTATTTTTTAAATTATTGACCAAAAAGTGCCAAAATGTGATTTTCATGATTTTGGATGTTAAAAAACACATTTTTTGGCTCTTTTTGGTCTATATTTTAAAAAATAAATAAGAATTATATTTTTAGGATTATAATAAAACTAGTATGACAAAATTCGACAAAATATATTTTTAGTTATCTTTTCCAAACCTAAAATGGGTCAAAAAATGTTTTTTTTAATAATTTTCTCCTAAATGGTCAATTTCATGATCATGGTTGGATTCATTGAACCCTTTTCTGCAAAAAATGTATACTTTTATATAGATTAAATGAATAATGAAGAAGTTACGGCAGTTTTACGGAGGTAGGGATGTTCATATCATTGACTACAGAGGGTGACATTTTTTTGAAAATATGTTGACCAAAATATGTAGAAAACTCCATATTTACCTCTTTTAAATACAGAGATGTAGTACGATGTGGCTAGGATGTATTCACTGATGTCCATATAACCCCGCACAAGCAACTAGACATCATGAAATTAAACCTTTTTTTACCTAAAATGGTTTTAAAATGTGCATGACATGCCCAGTTTTCAGCAATGAGGCAAACTACTTTTGGTTATAACTTTTTTTATTATTCAGCCTGTAGACATGGTTGAACCATCATTTTTTATTGTAAAGTACCTTGATTCCATGTATTCTATTTTCAAAGAGATAATTTGATTTTCAAAATTTCATGAACATGCCTAACGGAGGCTATACCTGAGGGTTCACATCCCCCTTAAGAAAAAGTCAGGTTATAGTTGATCCTTCTTCACCGTGCCCTTCAACATTTCAATATGTAATTTCTCTCCTTACCATTCACTTACAGACAACATCAAGGATGAGCTCCTGGAAGGCTATAATGAATATGATGAAACCAACAAGCTTATATTGACTGTGAGGTTGGCTGTTGTACTGGCTATTATACTGACTATACCACTGGTGCATTACCCGGTAAGTATAGGTATCAGGCTACAGTGAATATGATGAAACCAAAAAAGCTGATATTGACAGTGAGGTTGGCTGTTGTACTCGCGATTATACTGACTATTCCACTGGTGCATTACCCAGTAAGTATTATTATAATTGGCTGTCAATTGCGGTGAATTTGTTAAAAATATTTCACAGACCAAAAGTACAATTCTGGAAGTAAGAAATATTTGTGTAATGAAATTCTTTTTCATTATTTTACCAGTTATCAAGGAAACTTTTCAATTTTTTGGGGAAAAAAAGAAAGAAGCCTGACAGACCCACCCTACTTGAGAGGTCCGTTTGCGCATAGCATAGGCTGGGTTATTTTCATCGCCTAAGTAACAAGCTTACTTTTCTCTGAGAATATTTGCTCACTGAAAGCAAAATATTCACAGCAGGATCATTCTGGAAATTTGATGTTCTTTATTTCATTGAATTCAAATGATTAGGGGTTTGTCATTTGAAATTCATTAGACTTTATCTTATTAGTTAATGTAGACTTTGCTCACAGAATTGACTTATATATTAGGTATTTGGAGTGCAACTGGTATGCTTGTGATTTTTGGAGAAGGGTTGGAAAAACTTGAGGATTTGATATCATGTGGTGTACGATCTGATATGAAATGTTGAGAATTTGATATTGTAAAATAAAATAGAAATACAGTGGAACTTTGTTAACAAAAACTCTGTTAACACAAAATTCCTGTTAACACAAAGTGTTATTCAAGTCCCAAGCTTAGATTGTACCATTAGAATATGACTGGATAACACAAATTCCTGTTAACACAAACTAAAATGCACGGCCCATGCAACTTTGTATTAACGAGGTTCCACTGTAGTGTAAATAAGAACATATGCAGCATTTAACTATTATCGATTGTTTACTTTTTCTATGCCTACAGACTCGTAAAGCTTTTCTGTTGATCCTCGACATCTGGTGGCCGTCACACGGCGTCTACTCTTGGTGGCGCCATACAGCCGCTACCATATTCTTCCTAACGGTAGTCACCTGTCTAGCCATATTTGTACCCAATCTGCAGGAGATATTCGGAATTGTAGGTCAGTATACAGATTATAGAATGTCAAGATGAAACAGCTATATCACCTTAAAATCTGTTTATTTTTCACACATTTAATCTTCTGTGTTTGCTCATTTCATACACGTGTAATGTGAAAGGTCAATGTGCAAACAGAACTTCCCTGTCTGTAGTCTGTGCTGGCTGTCACCAAGTGAAAACTCCAGAAATCTTGACTTTTAAAAAATTTGTTGAAGTACAGCTTTACTTATGTTTGACCAGAGATTATGAGAGATCATCTTCTGTGATTTAACTTATTTTCATTGGCTCTGGTCCCAATCACAAGCAAAAGTTCTAGAATTATGTCTAACGATAATTTTGACTTGATTTTGTTTTCAGGAGCTACTGCATCTTGCACCCTAGTGTTCATCCTACCCTCGCTATTTTACTTATTGCTGGGATCGGAGAATTTCTTATCAAGACGGAAAATTGCGGTGAGTAGATGATACGGTAAAAGTAGAATCAAATCTGGTACCAAGAGTTCACACATAAGGTGCGTACTAACTAGTCTTTCCTGGGTTGACAACATTGTATTATATTTATACAGGTGGTTTGCCAATAGCATTTTTTTAAAATAATGGCGAGCAAATTAATGCTACTGCAGTATTGCAACTTATTAACATAGGAGTGGGGGTACCACAGTTTGTGAAAATTGGGATACAAAGAATGTGCAGTTAATTATGTAGAGTTTGTCCCACCTTTTTTAAAATAACTTGCATAATATACATCTTTTGTTTGTTTGCTTGTTTTTTTTGTTTGGTCTCAATATGTAGTCCTTCGTTATAAGTATATGTTTGGTTTCTTATTTCTCTATTCAATGTAACTATTTTCTTTACAGGCATGTGCACTGTTAGTGCTTGGACTGGGCATACTGGCAACTTGCTTGTCCGTTATCATCTATAGCTTTGTAGCTGACTGAAGCAGAACAAAGGATATCCAGTGTTCAAATGAAGGGAAAAAATCAGGTTATCCAGCAGATAAGCATGATATGAAATCAGGTTATCCGCCAACATTTTTATTTTGGTTATCCGCCAAAGTCAAGATTACTCAGGAATAACAGAGGTATCAACAAATGAAAAAGCAAATTTTCTGCAATTTTAAACCATACGGCACATTCTAAAAATATTTAAATTCAGTAAATTAACATTTAATATGGCAAAAGAAGTGTGGCTTGTAACTTCTTAACGAAGCATTTTATGAAGAAACGACTTAGTCCATGTGGTAGTACTCTTTAAAATACAGCTTTCCTAGAAAAAATGGACAGCGTTCCGACGTCCGATAGCCCCAAGTGATGGGCTATTGGTAGAGGTTAAATCTACATATATTATAGCAAATTATTTAACATTTAAAAAATACCAAAATTCAGTACATTATCATTTAATATGGGAAGAGAAATGTTGCCTGTTACATGATACTATATAACAACAAAATAAAAATATATTTGCAAATTCAAGTCAGACAAAATATTTTTGTGGTTCGTGCAAAATGGTAAATCTGTGTATTAAAGAATTAAAAATGCATTCAAACCCAAGTGTCATTATTTCCATCGTCATTGTTGGTTGATACGTTTATGTCATGACTGGCAGCTCATGACTTTAGTGATGACACGCCATTTCCGTCGGTCTGCAGCCAATCGAAATAAATGATAGAAGTAGGTTGCCAAACCAGAGTTATTATTCTGTCAAACCATCTTGATTTCCTGCGCGCATGAAACATCTTTTTTACCAAATCACATGGATAAGAAATAAAGTTTTTGACTTGAAATTACAAATTAATTTTTAAAAAATCAAAAAAACAAAAACAAAAATTGAAATAATTTATACAAACTTTATAATTTTTTTTAATGGTGCATCATGTTACAGGCAACACTTCTATTGTCACATATAATAAGCACAATGTATATAGTTTACTGAATTTAGTTAGATGTTGTTAGTGTTCAAAAGGGTAATTTACTTTGGGGATTAAATCATGTTTCAGCGTATGTGTATCACCAATCTACAACGGGTTATGCGTGTTGCCCGAGTGAAATAAACTCACGAACACGCAGAACACAAGTTGTAGATTGGTGATGCACATCTAAGCTGAAACATCATTTAATCCCTTTCAACAATGACCAAGGATTTGAACGCCATTTCATAAATAGACAATGCAAATAAGAACATAATTTGGAGTAATTCTGTTAAGAATGAAGTACTACAAAATACAAAATTAAAACAATTTCATTAAAACTATTTTTAAAAACCTTAAAATAACAATCAAGTTCCCTTTAGTTTCAAAAGTCGATTGAAACAGCGATCATTCCAAAACAACACACCCTGCGGTTTGTGATAGTGTAGCGCGTCAACACATTATCCGCGTTGTGCGGTTCGATCGGCGTGCTGGTTTCCATAGCAGCGTGGTTTCTCAAATTAACAACGCTTTGCTACTGTACTTTTAAATTAACAACGCTTTGCTACTGTACTTTTAAATTAACAACGCTTTGCTACTGTACTTTTAAGTACAGTAGCAAAGCGTTGTTAATTTAAAAGGTATCAGTCAGCAGAGAGGTCACGCTGCATGTCAGATTTGGATAAACACAAGAAAACAATGGAGTCTTAGTGACTGCAATATTTGCTAGAAATAGCTTCGGGAAATGGTCTATTTCGGAATCTCAAAAACTGAGAAACGTGTTAAAAATCATGTAGAATTTTAGAAGAGGGTCAATAACATCTGGAGAACGGTAAAATCTATAGTATTAAACATGTTTTGTGACCAAATTGATGCCGTAAAATGTTGGAAAATTCACGTTTTGAAAATCTGTGGTCTTCGAAATTACAGGAATCCTAACTCATTATAAACCTCATCAAATCATGAAATGAATCCTTGTCTACAAAAAGTTCATGTACGTATTGCTCTATCTGCTAGCTAGCGAAGACCACGGAAACTTCATAGCTTCATACCAGGGAATGAAATCCGCCATAGACATTACATGGCGAACATCGTACAGATTTGCACTGCAGTCCTCTGTGTAGGGAGTGTTGACAATAGCAAGGTTGTTTAACTATTGTGTTTGTTCATGTTTGTGACGACTGACCCCGTTTAACAATCTTCATAGCGTTCATATAGGGCTTGGGTGACCTAACTATTGACTGGTATGGAGGAGTTGTTGAACAGGTTATGAATGAGGTCATAACTTTAAAACTTTATTTCATAAAGTTAAGCAGTAATTTCTTCATATAAACTTAGATAGTACACATGAAGATTTTTTTGCTATTAAGAAAGAAAGCTATAACTAAACGAAAGAGACAAAGTACCAATTTTGTGCACACATGTTTTCAACAAACAGGATAGTACGGTAGGTGTTGGTGTATTGATCAATGGAAACGTCCTCAAACCACATCACACCATTTGCTAGTGAATGGTCACTACAAGTTGCTGTATATTCGGTCTATTACTACACCAAGCCGAGGCTGTGTTGAAAACCAAGTACAAAATTAAAATCATACTTTGTCTTGCTCTTCAGGGTGTAGCTTCTTTGATAATAGTAAATCATTCTTTGCGAGCAATATCTCAACTTAACGAGGAGAAATTATTACTTAACCATTCGGTAGTTTAATGTTTTAGGTTGAAGCTATAGGTTTACGATTATGAGCATTTATAACCGGGCAAGTCATCTTTTTGAACCATGTAACATGCAAAATGCGATACATGTCTGTCATACAATTTTCTGCAAAAATATATTCATATTATTATGTGCAAAAGAATTGTGTTGTGTGCCTTGTAAAATTATGTATGTTAAGAGCAGGGTAGTAATATTCTATACTTAACCAAGCTGGCTATGCCAGCCAGTGATGAACCTTTTTATAATGATATATTTTTGTATCATACGATTATTATTATTTTTATTTATACCTACCAGATTGCTTTTGTAAAAGTAAATTAATTTGCCGAAAACAGACCGTATTTGTTTCAGCATGTGATGTGGTCAATTACCTGCGCATCTTCATCAATATTAAAAGCTAGCTGGGGATTTCACACCTCACATGAGCATCATCTGCACATATACATCTCGCGACACAAACAATATTTTTTAATATTGTTCGCATATGGGTCTTTTTTGGGTACAATATTCAATACATAGTTTTATTGTATCACTAAAATTGCTCGTATAAATAATAGTAATCCTCTATTCTCTCCAATTCAAATCCTACAAAAGAACTTCATTTTGGTAGGCATGTATACATGTATAATAAGAGCACATGGAGCTGGAGATCTATTTTAAAGTGAGAAATATGTAACATAGGCAGTTAATTTACTTATTGAAGCATCTAATAAGTGCCACCCACTTGACAACATAGTGAGATAATAATATTGACAAGTAGACATAATATAAGTATTATGTCGACATGGACAGATAAATTTTCTTACTATGTCGACTTAAAAACCTTATTAAGTCGTCATGGTGAGATATACTACCTTGCCAAGTCGACGTCACAAAAGGTTGATGTCGCCAAGTCGACTTTACAAAAATTGATGTCGCCATGGCAAGATCTATTATCTCGCCAAGTCGACTTCACAAAAAGTAGATTATACATTAACAAAATATCCGGTGATATAAACTGAATAAATCCATATGGTCTTCCACTGACATGACCTTAAACTTCCACACAGTAAGTGTTGATTTCAAATAGGGTTACCTTAACTTACCTGCATGGGTGACTCCATTTGTTAATGTATAATTAAAGAATATGCATATAAAAATCGTAAACCCATCAACATTGGTCAAGTGGGATAGCACTTATTTGCTTTTGTAGAGCTTGTAGATAATCTAGCTCACCATTTTTTGTGAAGTTGACTTGGCAAGTTAACCTATCTCGCCATGACGACATTTACTTTTGTGATATCAACTTGGCAACATAGTATATCTCATCATGTCGACTTAATAAGGTTTTAAGTCGACATGGTAAGAACAATTATCTGACCAATCTTTGAATAAGTTCATCTGGATTGTTATTTAACATCTGAGATATGATTTCTTTTTGTACAACTCCAATAAAATGTGAATAAGATACTCACTATAGACCGCAAATCGGACAGAACAACAAGATGGCTTAAAGAAGCAATTTGGATTAGGAGGTGGGAGAACACACTCAACAAAGATGAGGGGTCTTACACACTGCACAACATCTATGACCAACTCGTCGGAACCACGCCCTCTACAATGGCGGTTCCCAGCAACAGGAAATCCCTAATTCCTGTTGCCTCCAGACAGAGTTGCCAGTCTGACGAAGCTGCTAGTTTAGCAGTGAAACGTAACTAAAATTGTGAGTATCTTATTCACATTTTATTGGATTTGTACAAAACGAAATCATATCTCAGAATTATCTGACCATGTCGACATGATACTGATATTATGTCTACTGTGTCAAGATTCATTATCTCGCTATGTCGTTAAGTAGGATGGCACTTTGATGCTTCCGTATTTACTTACTAAAACAGTATTAATTAAATTATTTTTGTATAACTCAACTTTTCAACTGACATTTTTTGGGTTTTCAGAATATTGCCAGATTTTCATGTGATTAAACTCATTCAATTCTTTTTTTCCATAATTATAATTATATAATGTAAATACTAATTTATTTATATCAACAAATTTCAACTGAAAGTTTTTTGTTTTCTCTAGGCTACAACATATTGACGTGAATAATCCAATACAGCCGGTCAGAAGCCCCGATTATTTATGTGTAAACAAAAAGCGTGTTTCTATTCCATCACCACTGTCGCGGGGCGACGAGCTGCTGTTAGTGTGTTTGAACACGATCTGACACCACCTATTTTTTCTGGGCACAGGGGTTAATAGGAACCTGTTTCTATTATTAAATATTAGGCGCCCGGGTCCGTTGTGGGGATAGAACCCCACGCACTCTGATGAATGACTACACGTCGAACAACTTTGATTTTATTCCATACAATATTTATTTATTTATCACTTCTACGCCGGCTACCAACAATAAGATATGACAAAAACTTTACTCTGCTCCAAACAATACCCTACTCCAAAAACAACAACAACCCTCCACTTCGAAAACACCACTCCAAAAAGAAAACTTGTAACACCTCGGGGTTTACCTGTTAATGATACAAAGAACATGGTATAAATTTCTAGGCCTATTGTTGCCTAAGTCAAAGACCACTATATCAAAGATTGTCACAGCCGGCTCATGACTTGTAAAATCGGGCGTGCGTCTCCCTATGGGTGTATATGGCCATCCCCAATATACACGAATAGCATACAGAATATGCATCCTTGTATATTGGTTCAAGATATACATTTTGTTATAAATATACAAAAAATGTCATAAGTATTGATGACAATTGTGAAATCGGGCGTGCGTCTCCCTATGGGTGTATATGGCTATCCCCAATATACACGAATAGCATACAGAATATGCATCCTTGTATATTGGTTCAAGATATACATTTTGTTATAAATATACAAAAATGTCATAAGTATTGATGACAAATGGAAGATCGGGCGTGCGTCTCCCTATGGGTGTATATGGCCATCCCCAATATACACGAATAGCATACAGAATATGCATCCTTGTATATTGGTTCAAGATATACATTTTGTTGTAAATATACATTAAATGTCATAAGTATTGATGACAATTGTGAAATCGGGTGTGCGTCTCCCTATGGGTGTATATGGCCATCCCCAATATACACGAATAGCATACAGAATATGCATCCTTGTATATTGGTTCAAGATATACATTTTGTTATAAATATACAAAAATGTCATAAGTATTGATGACAAATGGAAGATCGGGCGTGCGTCTCCCTATGGGTGTATATGGCCATCCCCAATATACACGAATAGCATACAGAATATGCATCCTTGTATATGGGTTCAAGATATACATTTTGTTGTAAATATACATTAAATGTCATAAGTATTGATGACAATTGTGAAATCGGGCGTGCGTCTCCCTATGGGTGTATATGGCCATCCCCAATATACACGAATAGCATACAGAATATGCATCCTTGTATATTGGTTCAAGATATACATTTTGTTATAAATATACAAAAATGTCATAAGTATTGATGACAATTGTGAAATCGGGCGTGCGTCTCCCTATGGGTGTATATGGCCATCCCCAATATACACGAATAGCATACAGAATATGCATCCTTGTATATTGGTTCAAGATATACATTTTGTTGTAAATATACATTTTGATGTAACAAAATAGAGATCACCAAACACCCTACCCCCACATAGTAATCATGAAACAGGTATGAGACCCAGCATGTGCAGCTTTCTACTCTTTCGATGACTGGCTACTTCTTTTTCGTCCCAACAGACTTCGATGACTGGCTACTTCTTTTTCTGTCCCACGGACTTCGATGACTGGCTACTTCTTTTTCGATGACTGTCTACTTCTTTTTCTGTCCCACGGACTTCGATGACTGTCTACTTCTTTTTCTGTCCCACGGACTTCGATGACTGTCTACTTCTTTTTCTGTCCCACGGACTTCGATGACTGGCTACTTCTTTTTCGATGACTGTCTACTTCTTTTTCTGTCCCACGGACTTCGATGACTGTCTACTTCTTTTTCTGTCCCACGGACTTCGATGACTGTCTACTTCTTTTTCTGTCCCACGGACTTCGATGACTGGCTACTTCTTTTTCGATGACTGTCTACTTCTTTTTCTGTCCCACGGACTTCGATGACTGGCTACTTCTTTTTCGATGACTGTCTACTTCTTTTTCTGTCCCACGGACTTCGATGACTGTCTACTTCTTTTTCTGTCCCACGGACTTCGATGACTGTCTACTTCTTTTTCTGTCCCACGGACTTCGATGACTGGCTACTTCTTTTTCGATGACTGTCTACTTCTTTTTCGATGACTGTCTACTTCTCCTACGCAATTTGGCTCATAAAATACCATACAAGTTTTGAATAACACCTCATAAATCGTCATTTCTCACCCATCAGTAGGCTTATCAGATATAATTAACAATAAAATGTCAACAGGTCTCAGCATGCAACCACAATATTATATTTAGTCATGGGGAAACGCATCTACAAATATGATCATCACCAAAGGCCTACGTTAATATGCATCACCACATTGTAATATAATAAGGAAAATAAATGATAAGCCTAGGCCCTTTTTGTATAGGCCCAGCCCTATCCAACGTTCTCCCATAATATTCAACAAGTCCCGAACGGTATCTACAAATTATGATCCTCATCCAGTTTTCTGCATTTTGTGCATCATCTACATTAGAATAAGAATAAAATAAATGAACAAGCCTAAGGCCCTCTTTTATAGGCCCAGCCCTATCCAACGATCTTTTGCATGAACACAACGAATTAAATTAAACCCGCAATGTTTTCAATTTTACCAGGTATTTTATTAGAATAAAATAGAATCACAACCGTAATTTTGCAACGTCCAAAATGCCTATCCAAATCACCAATCATCACATTAATTTAATCACACAGCTCAAAAGAACTCTGCACGATTTTAAGCATCAATAATATTTCATAGGTCTGTCCTGACAAAAGGGCAATTTGGTTTCTAAAAATGTGAAATGGAATTTCTGAAACCGAAAACATGGGAAAACCTTAGCCTTCTTTAAAACAGGCCTTCCCCTCATCACACGCTGCATCATTATTTTTAGAAAGGTGTTCTAAATTCCTGGCGCATAGAATTTAACTCGTAAGTTTTACTAGTATTTTAAAACAGGCTGTAGTTTCAAAAAAAATACTAACACAATCGGGCCTACATCTTACCCCACAACACACGCTAGGCTAGCGTCCATTGGTTTACACTTCAACAACATTATAATCGTCAGGTCTCGGCAATCTGAACACCCATAATGGTACATTATTTTTGTATACGGAATGTGAAAACAAATATCCTGAAAGCCATCAGAAAAAAAAATCTCTCTCAATTATAATCGCCAGGTCAATCAAAAATACACAAATCAATAGGCCCGTGTAAAGCCTACGATACAAAATTTGGATGTTTTGAATTTATAACTATCGAATAAATCAAGAAACTATTGATTCAAAACATGCCTACGATCTCTAAAGTGCTCCAAAAATCACCGTGTCTCTCGCCATCGCATACTCACAGTGTACAAGTTTATAATTTTAATAAAAATAAGAGCCCAGAAAATAGGCCGTATTTTATCTTTTAATTATAAAAATACCTCCAAAAATACCACTGCCGAAACCTAACAATTTATTTAACATGATTATCAATGTGATGCATTCATATTTGCAGAATATGGTATGGATTGGATGCTAAAAGAATTGACTCACCACTTAAACTACTCTCTTTTATAATCCTAAATCACTCGATAAAAACTTCCGAAATCACTCGGTATTGTCGCACAAAATTCTCGCATCTGTCCGCTCCAAAAATCAAATCCACAATGAGGCAATTTCTGGTCGCGCGTGCGTGTCGGACGGAAGTCATTGCGCGCGCGCGCCCGATTGGCCTACTCACTAATTGATTGAAAACTGGTGTACTGCAGTGCTATCCCGGCATGCACTAATTAATGCAGTATAATCAGGGACTTTAAAGTCCCTGGTATAATGCAGGAATGCCAAAAATACCAGAAGTACAAGAAACACAAGAAATACAAGAAGAGTCTTTAAAACAAATAACTCGCCCATTTTGGGTAAATAATTGATTGATCTTTTGCAATCCCGTTACACCACCAATAACCGGTTATTAATGGTGATTAGTGGTGATAATCATCACCACCAATAACCACCAATAACCACTAAATTTGTGTTTCTATTCAGCACCAAAAGGTTGTGACACAGCAAAAGGTGGCGATGCCGGAAGTTCACCAAAATATGTGCAAGGCGAGCGTATCTAAGCAAACCATCACGCTATGTGCCCATCTTAGTAACCCGCGCGTGGGCGTACCACAAAAAATGTTTTCATGCATGGTGCGCAAGCATGACGCAGCGCATATAATATAATGTCATCACCCACCACTGAAATAATCGTTGTCTGTTTCTCATCAAGATCACCACTAAAATCACCGCCAATTACCAAGAAATACTGGATTATTTTTGGTGGTGATGGAGGTGGTGATCGTGCGTTTCTATTCAGGCCATCGCCACCAGTACCACTTATCACCACCAATTTTGCATTTGAATAGAAACACGCTTATAGAGTTCAAGTTCAAAAATCACATCGTATCATAAGGTTTATCGCAAATAGGTAAACATCAATTGATTATCATTTTCTGATGCATGGGATCGCAAAGTGTACACATTTTCGTCCAAATTCGAGAATGTTTACACTTTGCGATCCCACAATGCATCAGAAAATGATAATCAATTGATGTATCTAAAAAACCCCAAAAAGTACAACAACAAAATGGCAGAAAGTGGGTCGGTCAGGCCGTATCATTTTGAGCATATCAACACTTGCGCAAGTGCAATGATTTTTCTCATTTCTCTAAAAATACAAAAACAGGGTGTGTTGTTTTCGTCGCCTTTACGCTATAACAATCACAACAAGACCTTCAAAAATAATATGTGGACAGAATTCGAATTTGTAATGTTTATATATTTAATTCCAGCATACTTTTATATTTTATAACTTTGTGGTGTTTTTTTTGCCAAATATGATGAATGTAAATAGTGCTTTTTAAATGTTTAGAATTGTTGGCATAACTATCGAATACCCCTCACACTTGTCTCTCACTATATGCACTGTATTACATTAAAACAGAATAAAGTGCATGGTTAGAGAGAGGTGTGAGGGGAAGTCTATAGTTATTCCAAAATTGGCATATCAGTATTAACTAACATGCTGCTATTTGATTTAAGCAATATTTTACTATAGTTTGATCAGTTCCAAATTGGCGATCCTTATTACAGCAGCAAATTGATACAGAAGGGTGTAGGCGCACATAAACGCAACAAACTCATTGTGCATTAGAAGCGTGACGCGTGCGTGCCACCAAAACCGTGGACGCGTGTGGCCATAATCTCGCAAGTACAGTTGGATTACTTTTGCACGTAATTTTCAGCGACGCGATCCGAATTGGATATAATAATTACAGCAACGCGATTCGAATTGAACAACAACTTCAGGCAGTGATGGGACACACAGGGGGACACATCGCACCAACGACTACATCATCGTCTGTTGAAACCACAGAAGCGTTTGGTTTTTGAGTTTGAGGACAGTGTGTGGACCATGTTCACGAAGGGGAATGCCGTTCTGATATACCACATGAAGGACAATCATGAATGGGCACAGAGGTTAACAAGTCATGCGGCGGATGTCAACACAACGTATTCTCTCAAGTATTATTAGCAAATATGACTCGTTTAAAAAAGAAAACTGCAAAGTCAAAGAAATAACTACTATAACGACCACTCTTAACAAACCGTTTACTATAGACCATTTCAAATTGAGATCAGAAATCTTCAGAAAAACTGGTCACATGGAGTAGGTGCAGGTGCGTTGTGCGTTCTTTGCAACAGATGACTGCATTCATAGCATTGGTTGTCTGTGAGTGGTGATTTACTATGTTTACATACACGTCCCCACCCATGCTGCGAGGTAAAATATGGAACGAGACTATTTTGTCTTTTTTATCACTAATGGCGTTGACCGGCAATTTCCAAATGTATCGAGCAGACGGTAAAAAGTGAAAATATTACCCCAAATCTCTTTTATCTCACCACTTTTGTTACTGAAATGCTGCACCATCAAACATTGTGAGGCATATAATCTATCACCAACACCAGCGCAATCTACCACACGGGCAGACGGGTGAAAAACACGTTTGTTTTTCTCCGGCACATGGACATGACTTGTGAGGTGACAAGTCATGTAACCGAGCGTCAAATCACCCGGCTAATTGGAAACATTCGGAACCAATCGTATATTTTCTATATGGTCTATTGACAATTTCATTACTTTGCTTAGTTTGGTTGAGCCTAACATGTGTGTTACGATACTCTTCTTTTACAGTGAAGAAAGCGCTTTTAGGTATGATTTTTCAAACATGCCCCCAAACGTTACATATGTTGTAAACGGACAAGTTGTTGAAATGATAACATCGCAACGAAATGTGAATTTAGAAAAACCGATTCATGCAACTCATCGATTCATAGATAAAAGCAAAGAATGTTTCTCCCCAATTTGGAACTGATTAAACTATAAATAGTTTTGAACAAAGAGAACTGGTACGATATTTGTATAGCAAGAAAGTTGTAGCAAATTTTAATTAAAAAAGAAATCGAAAATGATAGTATAAAACTGCAGTTAGGCCAAAATAACAAAAAGTTTGTTCCAAATAACATGAGAGACTGAAAATCTAATGCGGTCTGCGGATTTTTATTTATTTAATTTTTTTTTCTTCAATTTAGATCTGATCGTTATTTGTTTGGTCAAAAAGTTGGATTTTGCAAGATTTTTTTGAGAAAATTGAAGAAGAAAAAAAATTGAAAAAAAAAATTGGGAAAAAAATGAAAAAAGAAAAAAAAAGAAAAAAGAAGTTAACGCGGGCGGTTTCGGGAATGCGCGCGGGTCATTTGAGACAAACTTTTTTTTGTTTTGCGGCCTTATATGATTATCAGTCATACCGCTTGTTCCACTGATCAAACTTACAATTTTTGTTGTTAACACTTTCCATGCATCTATTTAGTTTTACCATGTACTAAACAAGATCTTTAAGAATCCTTTCCTAACTTTCAAAGTCTATCTCAAGAATTACTGAACCAATATTTAGATACTGAAGGCATGTTTGTACTTATATTATTCCATATCTCATGGTAATTCCAAATAATGAGATTTAATAATTGTGACAGTATAGGGTAAACGGGGTTGTATCTACTGGTTATTGTTTAGGAAGGAGGAAATTTAATATGCGTAGTGCATTGGAAATGTTGAATTGCACTCTGCGTGCACGTCATACTATGTTCTGTTTTGAGTGGTTGTTCACAGAGCACAGGTTCACCAATTTTGGCTGTGGGTTATTTTTATTAAAGAGAACAAAAAGTATGAACTTTAAATGTAAATTTTAAATAGCATCGTTGTGTCCAAATTAGGCTAGTCTGTTTATTTTAGAGAAAAAATCAACGCACTTGCGCATTGATATGCTCAAAATGGTACAACCCCGTATATAGCACTCCCTCATATCGGCCCGTGTGCATTGATTTGTAATATATTTTCATATGTAATACATATTGTAAATAAGATATTTGTCTATCATGTTGTAATGAAGTGCAGTAAACAATGCAATATCAAATTCTTGAGTATGTGTAGTTTATTGGATTTTTATTTTCTTGAAATATGTTTACCTCTATTTACCACAAAACATCAAAATGTAGCTGACAATATACCCCATGTGAATTGAATCTTTAAATAGACAATAGAAAACAAAAGGATTATCAAAAAAATGTCAACTGATTTTCTGCTGCCAAGGTATTAAGCAATATAGACATGTATTTGAAAGCTAATTCTAGGGCAAATATTC
This sequence comes from Ophiura sarsii, assembly GCA_035610835.1. Taxonomy (NCBI): domain Eukaryota; kingdom Metazoa; phylum Echinodermata; class Ophiuroidea; order Amphilepidida; family Ophiuridae; genus Ophiura; species Ophiura sarsii. Next base: position 78,418,760 of record CM069441.1, on the reverse strand, counting down.
CTGTTCCAATATTTCAAAAGGTGAACAGGCTGACTAAACAGCCCATCATCACAGTTATGACGCTTACAAGAGTTATTTTGTGTATGAATCAAATAAAAACATTACGTTTATATAAATCTGCTGTAGAGGCCCTGCATATGACATACAGGGAGTGTCAAAAAAGTATCCCATCATGTGAAACATGATTTTTTTTTAGCCATGAAAAATATCAACATTGAATGTGAAGTACTTATAATCATGTTCAGCAATCTTTCATGTGTCATAAGATTTTTTTTCTATGCATTTTGGAGCTTTCATTACCAAATCTCCTCAGGCATGTCAAATTCAGCTTTGCCCACTTTTCATGTGCAATCAACTCTTTTATTACAATCATCATTCATTGTGTAATTGAGCATAATTCGTCGCTGTTCTGACATACCGGCACATCACAACAGAATTAAGTAAACTGATGTGCCGGTATGTCAGAACAGCGACGAATGAATCAAATCAATAATTATCTACCTACTTAATGTTAATAGTTAGTTAAATTTGAGCAGAAAGCTTATTTTCATTCATACTATCCATGGCAAACCACATAATATTTGAATTTTAGTGTAATTTAAACAATTACATTGACATATTCTATATTCATCATTGTAATCACAAATCCATTTTTTTTCAATTGAAAGTCCGATTCTTGTTCAAAATGGGATTCACACTCTTGTTACTGAACTGATCATATCTCGGCAGTTAGGTGGTGAAATTTAATGGGATAAAGTGTATTTGAAAGACTAATATGGCAATATCAACGGTCGAATTAATTTTGTTCCCCATGGGACACTTTTTTGACACACCCTGTAGTCTCCAGGAATCATGGCGGACTACTGAACTTTGTTCACCAAAAGGCAAAAAATACCGTTTCATTTATCATCACTTTCAAAAATTAAAGAATGAAATGAATGGACTTGTAATATATGTGTGGTGGCATGGGAAAACCCTTCACATGGTCATTTTCTAGCAACTTGGTTTTTATCTCTGGCAGAGAGCTCCATACTTTACTGAGTATAGAACTGTTTAATTTTTTCAGAAATTCCATCTAGAACTACAGTTATAGTATTTTAAAGTCAGCAAGTTTAAACGCAACACTAAAAATTGAAACTGGCAATTTAAAGGTGTACATAATATCTTTTAAATAATTAAATATTTTATAATAATAAAACTACATTGTTATATCACACAGAATAGCTTGTCATATGAAAAGAACTTTTGATATGAACCTAGTTTTTTGCAATATTATTAACAATTGTAAGTTCTTCACTTTCAAAATCTTTACAATGCATTGTAGGAATTCACAAGTGGTTACCATGGTAACAATGACATTATACCTAAACATAGCATTTTACACATAAAATTTGATAAACAAGGTTCAGAAAAGTACTAAAATAAACTGAACATCTGGAATTTTGCATACAAAACTCCTGGAGACTAAAGTTCAAGGTATAATCTGTATCTTGGGACCAAAGTTGGAAAATTGACTTGGAACTTATTTGTTAGGAATGTTTTGGTATGACCCAGATATCTCAATATTAACACTAGCGACTTCCGACGGGTTTTCCCATACCACCACACATATATACACCAAGATTCTCGTTATTGACACATGATTCCTCACGGCTGTTTGACTGTCCGCTTTATAATTAAAATTATGGGATAAAAAAAGATTACATAGTGGCCCATTTATAGTTTGACCTGATTTAGGTAGCGCTAATGAATACTAGTATACGGTAAAAAAAACCAAGAAAATTGTTGGAGCCCTTTTTAAATTATCGGCATTTTCTACTTGACACACATTTTACATGTAACTCTATGGGAAATGTGGCCGATGAGGGCGCTATTATAGTAAATAATAATATTCAAAGCTCTATTTCTCAGAACTGGCCCCAACAAATGTTCTGAAATTTCTACAAAAGATGGTCAGTATATTCAGGTACTTGAATCAGTTAAAACCAAAACCAGGCCAGCAAGTTACGGTGTTCTCAGAATAAAACGGACAAATTATGTAGGATCAAACAGCTGTGTCCTTTCTGTAAAGCTGATCGATGAATATGTGCACAACATCACACAGTTTTACCTTGTCTGAATGTAGCCATTGTGAAATCATGCAGAACATGACATTAGACAATAGCACAACGAATGAAAAATAGTACAAAATGTTTTTGTTATATCACAACCAATTTAATATTATTAATAGCCAATCATTTGATATATAATACAATTTACATAATATGTCTACTAAAATTTGTATTTACAGATACCATGATTATACTTTATCTATATCTAAACATTTACACATTAACTATTATAAAACATGGGTTTCGTTTCACATTGAACACTAGTTTCACAAGCCTGAATATATCTTTGTGGTCAATAAGGACCATAATAGGATTACAACTAGGTTCTAGGCTAGCATGGTAGAAGCAGACCTATGCAGTACGCTAAGCTATTTATAGTGCATTTCGTACACAAAAAGCTATCTAAATTCCTCAAAAAAAGTTCGGATATTTTTTTAAATTGCCAATTTTCTGGATATATTCATATTGTGTTTCATATCAATATTTCAGTGCTTGGCCACCTACTTGAAAATATGGGGTGCCAAATTCACCCCTATTTTGTGCTAAAAAAGAACAACTCTGCCATCTGTTTAATCAATGGTATTTGGTTTAACTGTTACAATGACAACAGAGTACAGAGATGCTCTATTGAATTTTTTCACAAAAATAGTGATGATTTTGGCACTCAGATTTAGACCACCCATTTTCTCAAGCAAGTGGCTTAGCACTGAAACAAGTGATTGCTTCAAATTTGGTATTATTGTAAAGATGAACACATCAGCTTTCTATTTATGTACAACACGTGAATATCATCCGAAAGATAGGCAATTGCAAAAAATGTCGGAACTTTTTATAACATGCTGACATTTGAGATGTATACTAAAATTGTCCTATTTAATTTGGCCGTGGTTAAATCAAGTTAAAATTGATCAATCATGACCTCTTCAAAGGTTGTTTTAATAATATCTTTTGACAGGGTGGAAAATGGTGCAACGAGGTAGATGAGATATTAATAACAGTTGTAATATGTCTAGACACTGCATTTTGAAAAGGCTCAAAACCTTGTTATTAATATGGGAAAATCAACTGTATTTTTAAAGCATATTCCAAGGAAAAAAAGACCTTAATGGAACTGACTGATCCCATATTTGAGACACCTGAATGACCAACCAATTCCTATCTGAAAGGTCCATCTGTTTGTCAGCCTACAGAAAAGGCGACGTAAAAACCCCGGTGGGGGTACTCACCCAAGACGGTATACGGGGGTGTGCCGCTCTAATGGGTAGCTTTTTGGGCACAAAATCCCTAAACATGGGGTATGATTTTGTGCTGGAAATCCCTAATAATGGGGTCACTTTTGACAAATGGGCCTATTTTCGCGAAATTTGTGTCTATTTTCGCAAAAATTTGCAAAAATTAGGTCTATTTTTCCGATAATTTGCTAAAATTTGGTCTAAAATTAAGCAAAACCCCTAAAAATGGGTACCGATTTTTCCAAAATCACCCCTAAAAATGGGTATGGGTTTTGAATCTCCAGCGGCACACCCCCGACCAAACCAAATCCGAGTACCCCCACCCCCCCCCCCCCCGGGGTAAAAACCCAACCCTGTTCTACTGGCAAATGGACCTCTCAGGTAGGGTCAGTCGGTCAGGTGCTTTTTTCCTCAAAATATTCATGAACATTTTTTGAAATTTACAACAAAGAAAATCAATTCAAAAAAAAAGAAAAGTGTCACACATTTTGTTGTTGTCTCCTTAGCAATCAATTTTTCAAACTTCTGTGTGGATTGCTCACCAGTGACCATACTGACACATCGTGAAATATCCTTAAAAAACTTCACTTTTATATAAATAAAATATTATACAATACCAGGGGAACAGGTCACTGGTATTAACTTACTGATCAAAGTTATGCAGTGACACTGTAAATTTGAGGCACGGCAAATTATAACAGTTTTAAAAACCATGTATTGTGATAACACTTTTGACTACATTTTCAGATAAACTCTGACCGACACCAAAGAGCTAATCATGACTCATGATTATGGGCGAATAGCATTACCCACCCTGCCACACTACATGCTATATAGGTGCACGACCACCAAGATGGAAGGTGCAGCATCTGTAAAGTCACCGACAGTTAACACATTAAACTTGTATGTATCTATATCTAATAAACTCACTAACATTATACTGTTATACAATAAATACTGTTTTATGGAACAATAAAATATATACATATACAATTAATTAATTCCATCCAGGAAAACTGTGTTTTTAAATATAGTCATATAAATTTGCTTCAGTAACACAACGATTTACACCAGCAAGGTCTCATGCATAAACCCAAACATACAACATTTCTATAAAGGCCAACAAGAAAATTGAAATTCAATTTGGTAAAATTATTTATAAAAATATTAGCCGACATCCACTCTAATTGTGTTATCATCATGAACAAAACAAATACAATAACTATAATAAAACCTCCTTAATATGGACAATTTTCTTTACTATAATTATGTTACAACGGGTGAAATAACATTTGTGATGCGATCTGTGAAAACCCGCCACATGGTGGCATTTTTCATACTGGAGATATTTATATCATAAGAAAGCTAAAACTGTGCTGATTACAGAACTGTTTCGATCAGTTTTCTACGATCACTACAAAAAAAGTTATGAGTGAATGATGAGTGTGATATCATCAAAAGCTACAAAACAAGAAATCATGAAAACAGGCCAAAAAAGATACATAATTCAATATAATAACATTATAAGGTTAATAATAAAAGTGACTTAAGTAAGTTTTTGAAGGTGAAATTTCATGAAAGATGATGACACAAAGTAATGGAAACTAATTTTCTTTAAAAAAATCTATAAAAAAAAAAAAAAAATTTTTTATTTTATTTTTATTTTTATTTTATTTTTTACCCATAATCCCTAGTTCACATTTTGCGACATCCGACGGGTTTTGTCAGATCGCATCACATTTGAGCTCCATTTCTTTCTTTTCAATTCAGGTATGTTCACTGATCATCCATTATACTATACAGTATATTATATTTTCTAGTTTGCTACATGCTGCCTTTAGTTAAGCACTGAGAAACTGAGGATGGAATTAGTAAATAAAATAATATATTTTTCATATGTTTAATCTATTTTATCAGATGGATCTGGGGGAAAGGATTAAAGGCAAAAGTTAGAAACTTTATATATACAGGGTGAGTCAAAAAAACTGCAATAATGGAAAGAAGCCATCTTGTAAAAACTAAGTTGAAGTTTTAATTTTTTTAAATGATATAAGAATACCTTATTTGTTATTAAATTTGTGTGCAAAAATGAAGTCAATATCATTTTCCGTTTGCCTTTGATGAACCTTTTTACCTGTGCACTCATTTCACACGTTTGTCCAAGAGATACCCAAAATATGCATCAGATCGCAAAATGTGTCTCTCATTCAAATTTGGAGACTTGAGTACATTTGTGATATTATTGGAATTTGATGCATCCTTTCTTGTTTACATGTGAGTTAAAATAATCAATTTACCTACCCATGCTATGAAATGCTTATAATGTTCTAAATTTTAATAAAATACTGACATTTTCCAATTTTTTTTGGTGGGATATTCAAATATGAAAATGCAATGTGTGCAATTTCAATTGAAAATCACAGTGCTCGTGCACAAACATGTAAATGTGGTTGTGCAGCAAAGAGGGTCACCAAAGACAAACGGAAAATGCGATCGACTTCATTTTTTCACACAAAGTTAGGATTATATATGTCATTCTTGCAAATTTAAAACGTTTTAAAATTCATTTTGGTTTTGAAAACAAAATGGCCTCTTTCCACTATTGCAGTTTTTTTTTAACTCACCCTGTATTATATAAAGTAAAGCATAAGGAGTAATACACTATTGAAGTGATTATATAACCACCAGGTAACTGGATTACACACCTTTTGGTGTGATGGTTCACGCCATAGACTTCATGTGGCGATCCCCTTATAAAATCTGACACTTGACCAGTTCCATCTAATTTTGGTAAGAGCATGAAATGTAAAACATGTTTATAAGCCTAAATGGTTAAATATACTATTCTGTGACATGTTGCTCTGACTTCTTTCTAAACGAGGGCGCTTTGCCTTGGGCGGAGCCATAGATCCTACTACGCTGTTGGAACGTTTTACCTGCAAAGTAAATTGTAAACAAATGTATGATTAAATGATAAGATGGTTGATATTAAGAATATTGTTTGAACAGTATAAATAGCTATTATATGCATTGCACTCAAGTGTCGTTGTCATCATCATTACACCATACAAAATCATCCAAAATAAAATGTTGAAATCTCCAGGCGCGTGCTGCTGCATTGGCTCGATTACGTCACCCACCGTAGGCATATGTGGGCACCAAGTTTGTGCCCCGCATATGCACTGGGGAGTTGGCTCAGTTGATAGGGGCACAGACTGGGGTGCGGATGGTCCCGGGATAAAATCCCGGGGGGTGCTCAGTGATTTTTTGGGTTAAAAAAAATTGTACTTTCCCCCCCCTCCCCCGGATACACGCAAAAACATAGCCATGGGAGTTATGGTTAAAGCAATATTATGTGATCTTTTTCAAATTGTTACACATATTTTGTCTCTTTAATGATGAAGTTTAACTTATCAGTAAAGACTTTCCTGGACTCATAAATCTATCTTAACCTGTATTTTCCAAAAAATACCATCGCACAACTTGGCTAAATCATGGTATGATTCATAATGGAGATATACTACCAATACAAGGAATTTCTCAACATATTTGCTTCGATTTTCATCATAAAGTATTCCATACTAAGCTGTTTATTTGTGTACAGTTGCGATCGTAGCAGGAAATATTTTTAAGCGGTGTTAAACCATGGAATTCTATAATTACAAACGAAAACATGGTCATCACAGCTACCACTGGGGGATATCGGGGGAACAATTGGAGGGTGTTAGAGAAGGTTAAAAGTCAGAGAAGAAAATGAATAAAGCTAGATAGGCCTAATTCTGTATTTTGGAAGAATATACATCTACATATAAAGTCTCAAGATATAGACGGGACATAATTTACCTTTGTATTATTATTCTCGCCTTCTGGTTTCGGCGGTGACATGGTCTGGAAGACAAACTGCCTTGCCATTCCGGTGGTGTTTGGGTTGACAACGGCTTTGGTGGCGGCCATCTTGGCTACGTCTTTCTTACGGTGCAGGAAGGAGCCGTGAGACTGCAAAAAATAGATGTTAAATAAATCATTGATTATGGTAAAGTTGCTAAATCTCTTTGTCATTTTGTATCAATGAAAAAAACCACATCTTGAACAGAGATGTTACTCGGCCGGAATAATAAAAAATGTCCCGCATCATCGCTCGTCTCAAGCCAATTCCATGTGAATCTGTTTTTTAGACTCTTGTCGATGTCTCTACCATACGCTTTTCGATCTACTTCCATTTTCAATCGCAAGTGAAGTAAATTATCCCAAAATTTGACCACAAAAAACATGCAATTTTTCAGTTCATGTACGCTCTTGCACAAGCTTCAAAATTCTGCACCGTAAGAATATGAAAACATCGTACCCTTTCCGCAGAGTGTGTATATCTGCCATGCTACGCCTGCACACATGGCCCGTGCCTTCTTAATATAGTGCCATCTGTTGACTTGTTTTATTCATTCTCAACATGAGCCGATCATCACTACGATAAATTTAATACTGATTTTAATGGGAATTTTCAGGGAGTTTAAAAAGACAGAAAAACGAGAAAAAAAATTGGAATTTGATTAAAATACCGGAAAAGTTGCATCTCTGCTTGAAACTGGAAGAATCTTAAAAAGGGGCATTTTTGTGTGTGGATCAAATGCCTTACTATACAATGGCTCCACATGAAATAAAGCTGTAGACATTTTTAGTAACAAAAAGCCATGATTGGAGCAAAAATCAGAAAAGAGGTATCTCTGTATGTTGAAGATGTTGTCATGTTCAACATTCAAGCTGCTATAATTGAACACCACGGAGATTTGTATGAAAGAAATTGCTGAGCATGACAAAACCAGGGGTTAAAATGAACAAGGGTAATCACCTGTGAACAAATATTTGGCATCTGCAAAATGTATACACAGGTGCTGCTTTGGTTAAAAGCAGTTAAAAAAAGCCCTTGTGGTAAAAAAAGAAAAGAAAAAAAAGAAGAAGGAATTTTAACCCCTGGAAAAGTAAGCCTATGTAGGTTATGCATACCTTGCCAGCTATTTTGACTCTTTTCTTTGGCGAGGCAACTTTTTTGCTTTTCAACGCGTCAGATTGTTGTCCGTGTGTAGCCTCAACTGCAGATAGAGTAACAGGAGCTGGAAGAAAAAGAATGAAATTAAATAATTGTACGAAACTACATGAAATTTGAAGTTAAACTTTGGATCTAAACACAAAATAAAAATTACCTGGAATTTGTAGGTGCTGCAGCACCTTTTCCCAGTAGATTTGGTGAACTTGACCGTCCGAAACTGTGACATCAAAGTTTCCCCTAACCTAACCTCCACTCTAAAAATAGTGTCCATGGTATTTCAACATACGATGTTGAAGGGCCCATAGGATTCCAGGAATATGAACAAACACATGGCTCATAACCCAAATAAAATAAAAAGGCTCATTTTCACACAACGTTTTAACACACATACAGGCACCTATCTCTTTTTGATGGCGCTTAATATTTGCAATCCGGCACAGCCCCACCCAAAACGCATGGCACAAAGCAGCGCAGTGTTGAATGTCACAATAACAATTAACGTCCGATTTGGGGGCCGGTGCAACCTCTAGAGTTTAGTATTCTTACCCCGGAGTGCAACCTCTATAGAGTTTAGTATTCTTTGGACGTACCTTTGGCTTTCTTTGTTTTTTGTACGACAGCAGCTTTCATGAATTTCACAAACTGGCTGTTTTCTTCCTCCGCTGGCAAAACGATGTCATCATCATCGTCGCTGTCTACTACTTTTTGGTCGGGATGTTTCTGTACATTTGATGAACAAGTTAAGTAGGGATACGATGAGTTGTAAGAAGGAGGACACATTCACATACATGAATTACTTTTTGGTCGGGATGTTTCTGTACAATTAATGAACAAGTTTAGTAGGGATACGATGAGTTGTAAGAAGGGGTACTTTTTGGTCGGGATGTTTCTGTACATTTGAAGAACAAGTTTAGTAGGGATACGATGAGTTGTAAGAAGGAGGACACATTCACATACATGAATTACTTTTTGGTCGGGATGTTTCTGTACAATTGATGAACAAGTTTAGTAGGGATACGATGAGTTGTAAGAAGGGGTACTTTTTGGTCGGGATGTTTCTGTACATTTGAAGAACAAGTTTAGTAGGGATACGATGAGTTGTAAGAAGGAGGACACATTCACATACATGAATTACTTTTTGGTCGGGATGTTTCTGTACAATTGATGAACAAGTTTAGTAGGGATACGATGAGTTGTAAGAAGGGGTACTTTTTGGTCGGGATGTTTCTGTACATTTGAAGAACAAGTTTAGTAGGGATACGATGAGTTGTAAGAAGTAGGACACATTCACATACATGAATTACTTTTTGGTCGGGATGTTTCTGTACAATTGATGAACAAGTTTAGTAGGGATACGATGAGTTGTAAGAAGGGGTACTTTTTGGTCGGGATGTTTCTGTACATTTGAAGAACAAGTTTAGTAGGGATACGATGAGTTGTAAGAAGTAGGACACATTCACATACATGAATTACTTTTTGGTCGGGATGTTTCTGTACAATTGATGAACAAGTTTAGTAGGGATACGATGAGTTGTAAGAAGGGGTACTTTTTGGTCGGGATGTTTCTGTACATTTGATGAACAAGTTTAGTAGGGATACGATGAGTTGTAAGAAGGGGACACATTCACATACATGAATTAAAGGGGCATTGAGAGATTGCCGAGAAAACTGAAATTTGGAAAAAATGAATTGTTTCAATAGATAAGGTACATAGGAACCCTGAAGTGTGGGAAAAAGGGTTGAATGATGGCGCTAGATAGAAATTTGGGTGAAGCAATTTATGTGGCGAGTGGTGCTGATAATTACCAAATTTTGTTGTTGTTAGCTTTGTTCACATAAAATTGGGTCAAAAAAGTAAATTTTGTGATTTTTGGTCAAAATTGACGCTAAATTTAGATTCTCTGATCCATTTCCTTTCCAAAGATGTATACTCTTATATGCATTTGATTAATAGTTCAATAATAACAGCACTCACAAAATTCAAAAAATCAAATAAAAAACTTTCTTGAGTCCTATACTTTTATATGCATAGTTCAATAATAACAGCACTCACAAAAAATCAAATCAAAAACTTCCTTGAGTCAAATACTTTTATATGCATTTGATTAATAGTTCAATAATAACAGCACTCACAAAATTCAAAAAAATCAAATCAAAAACTTCCTTGGGTCCCCCTTAAAAACATTTAAAAAGATTGTGCAATTTTTATTTTAAAAAAATATCAAAAAATGAGTCTGTTGGCCAATAGAACAAGGATTTTTCTGTCACTCCATTTACATTGTTATCCTTGAGCCACTGCTCCCGCTCAAATCTTTTCATACGCCACTGTGTATCCTCCTCTTGGTTCTCGTCGATTCCTTCTCCGTCAGAGTTATCGTTGAACATATCGGCTGTAGAATTCTCGTTAGCTGGAGATGATAAAACAACATCACAGAAACGATTTATAGCTAAAACGGCAGACTCAGATATTAAGGCTCATGGTTTAAAGGAGGGGTCTTGCAAGCACAACATTATGCATTATATGTTACAAAAATAATTATCGAGCCCAAATCGCGTAGTTATATAGACCACCAAACATCATACTTATCACAAAAACTAGTAAAACCTGCTATCTCTCAACATGCAATCGAAAGTCCCGGTGTCAATGACGTCATGGTTATTGGTGCTCAAAACTCAGATTTGGCCTCGATGATTATTTTTCTAACATAAAACGCACAATGTTGTACTTGCGGGACCCCTCCTTTAACAATTGAAAGTGATAGCAAATCTATGCAATGACATAAGAGTTAACAAAATAGGCCTACATAAATCAATCAATTCTACACATCAGCATAATATTCATATCAGGTGAGAAAATCTGAAATTCCTTGAAATATTTAAAAAAACAGTGCTCAGACTATTGTGCTAAATTGCCTAAAATGTGGCTAAATAAATGCAAATTTAGGCAAAACAAAATCTACATTTGAGAGTGAAAAATATCTACTTTCCGAGTGTTATCTACAAAATATCATGCCTGACACATCTTTCCCCCAAAATCCACTTACTTAGATTTCTCCATTTAAACTGTCTGTGCCTTCCTTTGTTATCGGAGTGTAGGTCACCATCTGGCAGCAAGAGTTCTTTGTATATGCGTAGTTGGCGAGCGTCATCGTCATCAATAGCTTTCCTAAAGGCACAGGATAGTAAAACAAATGTTGGACAAATTAAAACCATAACAAATTGCTATATAATATAACACACATAATAGTTCACATGATTTGACTTGATGACAGGAAAAGGAACATAAAAAGGGTTTGTTCCAGCAAATGAATATCATATCCTTTGAATGTTTGAGTAGATGAATATCGTGTCCTTTGGATATGCTTCAACAAAACATGCTTTGTATCGGGACTGCCACATGAGATTGTATTTTCTGTGCAAATGCGAGCTTGCATGGTCTCAATAGAAACCAAGCGTGATTCAATCAGAACACCAATTCAGAAGAAACAAGATGTTCTTTCACTCATTTTTATGACATCAATGCTTTATGAAACCCCAAAACACACTGACTGTCCTACTTTTTTGGCATTTAAAACAGCCAAGTAGTACAGTTCATTATAATAGGCTTCATTCAAATTTAAAAGTACACACATTATAATTGAAACCCTCACTAAAATTTGCAAAATCGCTAAAGAAATGTCAAACTTACATGTGTACTCTGTTGACCTGGTCTCTCAGTTCCTCCTCATCGCCAACATCTTCATGATCGCCGACCTCCAGCTCAAGCTCGTCTCCAAACTCATCGGCGTCGTAATTTTCGTCACTTTCGTATTCGCTTCCAGAAAGCTCGGCTTCGGCGTCCACAAAATCTGTCTTGAGCATGCCAGGTTTCCTACGAAGGCAAGTAGAGGTTAAGTGGATTAAACTTCTGTACAATACAGATAATCTCTTTCCCACAATTGTGTTTCTTCCCTGATAGTGTTATTCCCAAAACCATGAGGTTAGGGTTGTATGTTTAACGCTGTATTTTCAACAACTCCCCCATACCTTAAGTACAGTAGCGAAGCGTTGTCGATTTGAGTTAAACAACGCTGCTATGGGCAACCATCGCGCCGATATCCGCACCACATGGATAATGTTTTCACGCGATACACGATCGCAGCCGCAATGTGTGTTGTTTTTGGAATGACCATGCCAACTGTTTTCATCGAGTTTTGAAACTTACAGGAACTTAATTATAGGTTAGTTTGGTCATTTTAGTTTTTCGAAAATTGAATGAAATTGTTAATAATGAAGTACCGTAGGCCTGCATTCAAATATGTTCTTATTTGCATTGTCTATTTATGAAATGGCGTTCAAATCCCTAGTCGTTGTTGAACAGGATTAAATCATGTTTCAGCGTTGTGCATCACCAATCGACAACTTGCGTTCTGCGCGTGCTGCATGTTTATTTCACCACGCAGACGCGCGAACACTGTTGTCGATTGGTGATGCACAACGCTGAAACATGATTCAATCCCGTATTAAATCGCTATGTACACTATTGACCATTTTTATACATCCATTATATTTCCTGTTTATGTCTTTTTAATGTTATCATGCGCTCAGAGGGCTTTTATTCATTCAACGCTATACAAATTTCTCATTTTAATTCCTATTTAATATTATAAACCACTTTTTCATATTTAATTAACCCAATAAGCCCCGAATACTAAAAAACCTGTTCTACTTAATAATTGAATGAACAAGACGTACGCAGCACAAAGTTGATCGTGCCAAAAATTATCACGCTTATGGGTGTGCGTGCTTCAAGCAATACGCTGCTTTAATTTGTTTGTTCAATTATAAATACGACTATAGGTGCAGATAGAGTGTGGTTCCCCCAGTCTACCTACCTCCTGGTGCACCCAAGGGGCTATCAAATGTTAAGTTTTTGCAAGTTGTCTCCTTAGCTCAGTTAAATGGGTGCTGGACTGCCATGCAGGCAACCCTGGTTCAGTCCCCAGCAGCACCTGTTCCCCCCACCCCAAATGTGACCGAATTCATTCCCTGAACCATGCCCCCCCCAGGGGTTAGGGTTAAAAATATTATGAACTATAGTTGTCGTCAGAATACTTCGGCACTTTTTTCTGTAACAACTGCGTACAGCGTAAACACGGAAGTGCGTTGTAGAACAGCGTCACAACAGCGTTATCTTTGAGCAGTTCGACGCGTCGCGGCCCCTGTAATCCGATTGGCCGCGATTGTATCTATGGGTCATGAATGTCCCCGCCCACACGCTCAATAACTAGACGCGCGCATTGGCGGTTTTAAAAAGTGCTGAAGTATTCTGACGACGACTATAACTTAACATCTGATATTCACGAAAATTTGTTTTTTCATCTTTGTAATGTTTTCTGTATTGAAATTGACAAATAACACAACTCCCGTAACGTCCCACCTGTAACAACTTACTTCTTTTTTGGGAAAGCGAATCCCTTGGATTTCTTCTTAACCCTCAGACTGGTAACCAGACCATCTTCTCCCTCCTCGTCACTGCTACCAACCATTCGGATCCGTCTTCGTTTCTTGCTCGTCTCGTCTCCATCAACCTCCCCATTCTCATCTCCGCTTTTCTTGGCATCATCTTCGTCGCTTGATAGTCCTTTGAATTTGGCATCCTCTTCGTTGTCGCTGCGGAAGCCCTCGTTGTCCGAGACAAGATGGAAGGATGCCTCGCTGTCGTTTTCGTCTGGTTGTTTTTCTTTGGTGGTAGTGTTTGTGTTATCTGTGGCCTTTGTATCACCTTGGGTTCTGTGAAACAAGAAACAATGTTATTACAATGATATAAAATTGTATACGCAGTACTGTAAGGCTATATTAAAAAAATCATTTGTCTCAAAGCTCCTGTGCGCATTAGTTAATTGATGAGCGTTAGAAAAAAGAAGAAGATTTATTTAAAATTTATATTTAAAAAAAAAAAATTCTCCAAAAAAAACAACAAACAAAATTTCAGCAATTTTTCAGATTTTCATTGATCACATCCTTTTAAATACAAAAGGTCACTTTTACAAGGATTTCAGTATTTTATATTTAAAAAAAAAAAAAAAAGTACTTATAAACATTTTGTGCACAGCACAGATGATCACTCCTTTATTGTCTTTCTCTGGGGGTATGCATGCCATGACACAACACTATTTACCGCATTGTTTGTTCAATTATCAATTCTTATAATAATGTTTTATATCATATAAATCAATATAATATAAAGCAGTTTACCAACCCACGGTGTTTACAATAGACAATATAACAAACAAATATTAACAACCACCGGCGAATGTCCAACGAAAAATAAGCAAGGACATTCACCGGCGGGAATTCTTAGTTTATTAATACAATGAACCTGTATTTGTTATTAATAACCATTTGAGCATAAACGTATCTGAAAAAGCTATCTACTTATTACTCAGTTTTCATCTATTTAAAAATGTTACTAAAAAAATACCATCTATATCCAAGTACCTACAATCTTGGAGACAAAATCTAGGAAAATGTTACACACTTGTTGGAAAATGTGTGCAAATCTGTTTCCTGATCGTTAAATTTGTTAAGAGACATCTTAATGTACATGTACGATATTGCCTTCCCCACTCCTCCCATCAATGAATATCGGGACATTGGTATGACATTGATAATTCTCAACATTGCACGGAGGAGAGAGGGTGGTAGTTTGCTGTTGTTATAAGTCACTGTCATAATGCTTTGGAAAAAAATTCAAGCGTGTTTGTTGCTGTTCGCGGAGCTGCATCCAGATGCATGAAATGCGCTAACAAATATGTATGCACGCGCGTAATAATTTCACAATTGACCTATCACGACATGCTGTCATTTTTTGAAAGCTTCCGGTAAGCACTTCCGAGCTTATGCAGGCATTGTTGGAATTACGTCCATAGCATTATGACACTGACTATAATACTTAATTGTTCCAAGTCATTTTTTCTCAATGAGTGTAGAGGGACTTAGTCTATTCACTTACTTGGCAAAGGATCCTGAGCACAACTGCAGCAGTTCATCCATGCCTCCCGCTTGTGACTCTCCCAAACCTTTTGTTATCTGAGAGAACGGTCCGGTGCCTCCAAACGTCCTAGGAGAGCTTGATCGAAGGGCACCTTGGGTACCTGCAAGATTCAGAGGATAGTAATCATATGAATAAATATGATTTATTTTTCAATATTGGCTTTGTATACATAAGTGCTCATTCTTCTGGTATCCATGTAAACACAGTCCCTGTGGTCTAGTGTATTATCCTATCGCCGCGAATGCGAGAGGGACCGGGTTCGAGACAGTGTATTTTTAAGGTAATTGTTAGTTTAATTCACGCCAGTTTGTCCGGGTCTATATATTATTTATGTGAATAAATACATAGAAAAGAATTTGAGATTCGTAGTGCAGCAGTGGTACTAAAGCTTTTTTGTTTGGTTTCAATCTTAATGTCATAGGTCCTATTAAACATGCTTGTACAAGAAAAGAAAAAAAGGCATTCACACAATAGTGTTCAATATCAGAATATTTCTAGTTTGGTTAGGGAAACCTGTCAAATTTAGTAACTGGAGTCTATCCACATAATTTTTGGTCTAATCATGTTAAATCCCCTTACTATGTATTCGGCGTCTCTCAAAAAGTGAAATCATATTTCTTTTAAAGGTGGGTGGTGGGGGGGGGGGGGGGGGGGGTGACCTGATTTCGGATTCATATTTTTGACATGGTGTTTACTATTCAACATTAAGATGCGTCAAAAAAAATATATCATACTCCAAAATTTGAGTTTTCAATTAAAATTGCTCAAATACTTTTATGATAGAAGCACAACATGCACTTCAAATGTGCACAAACATCTACAATGATATAACACTGTTGGAGATTATTCACTACTTTTTCACTCAAACGTCTATGGGAAAATCTCTCAGGGCTGAAATTTTGCAGGGTAATGAAGAAAACATGTTTTTTTTCCTGATACCAAAATCTCAATTTTAATGGGGACAAGTATCCTTAAAGGCATCCAACTTTGATTAGTTCACCCTGGCTATACTCTATTTGTCTTCCTCTGAACAGTGATGTCACTTTACAGGTGCAGCATTTACACACGTATGTGTCATGTGTGTATGTCAGCGCCTCAAGTAGACGTGCGCTTTTATGTGCTGCAATTCGTAGAATACGCAGTTACGTCACTGTCTAGTTCATTTGGCAACAGATAGAGTTAAGATTGAGACATTCCTAAAGGTTCTGGCTGGTAAGCGTGGACATTAAGGTATAAACAATGAATTCATTAACCTACCTTCAGAGAACTGCCCGGAGCACAATCCCAGTAGTTCATCCATGTTGCCTGGAGTTGCACTAGACTCCCCCCCGCTGAATAGCTTCTTGGCCGATGGTTTAGGCTTGGCTATAGATGGACGCACATTGATAAATCTAAACGGGGAAACATTGAAATGTACACATTAGAAACTGGGGGAAAATCCCAACTTTTGACATAATGACCTCTGCAGTTCGGCTGAAACTATCAGAGATCAAGTGAACCTCAAATAAACCCTTTTACCAAACACTGAATTTACTTGAAGAAAAAAGAAGCATGACCCATCTTCCCATAACATATCACTTGCCTATTTTGAAAAGAAAGGAAACAATCTTTCGTAATTGATATTTGTGTGTGCACATAGTTGAAATGTGGTACTGTAAAAGTGGACATTTTCGCACGCATACATTTTCGCGCTTTGCTCATTTTAAACAATTTTGCTTGTATATATTTCGCGATTTTGAGCTTCCTTACATAGACCTACATAAAAAAAGAAAATATTTGTGTGCGTTTTTATTTTTGCACGTATTGATTTAAGCACAAAAAAGCGCGGAAATAAATGTAGCGCAAAAATGTCTACTTTTACAATATGTATGATTGGCATTCTGTGTTTTTTTCCACATTGCATGCAGGACGATAATTTCATAACCCGACCCTTGTTGTACTTGAATTCACTCAAACATCAATTAGGCACACTGGTTTTCCCCATCATGCAACATGATAATTCCTAAATGCATCTTTCAACTTGTTAGCGGGTTATTGTTCGAAAACTATCAAGTAGCTGTTAGCCATTTCTGTTTCATACTCCACTCAAGCAACTAATATCACCGCTACCAGCGACTAAGAACTACTCAAGCAAGTAATATCACCGCTACAAGCGACTAAGTGCTATATACTGTCACACCCCTACTTACCCATTTTCGTCAAGGAACTGGCTTTGCGTCTCATCCTCGAAGGAGAAATGGAAACTCTGCGACTCACTGGCGCGCTGTGAGTCTGTCAAACCCAGGCTTGGTAGGGGGGATTCCTCCCTGAACAAATCCTGTGAATCTTCTACTGGCATGGTTAGCTCAGATAACTTGGATGTACTCTACAACATTTAAAAAAAGACAATATTAGAAAAATCCTATTAATGATTGATGTGGGAGAATTCTTAATACAAAATTTAAAAAGAAAGAAAAAAAAAGAAAGAAAAGAAAACACTGCATGTACAGCTCTGAGATGATGTCATATCAAGCTCACGGAATATCACGAATTTTTTTCTCTTTATGATCATGTCTTGTAAACCTTTAATATGATTTCCTTCAACAGGCATGACACACATACACAAAGGAAAAGGCTGAAATCAAGTGAAAAACTGCAAAACAAATCTACCAAACTGTTCTACGAATGGGTTGATATATAGAAAGTGAGGACATTTGAGAAAACAAAAATCTTCTGAAACCAGCTTATAAGAGAAGACAACTTATCCCAGCAACAGGGCATCATAGAATGAAATTTTCTTCTTTTTCCTCAACAATTTGAAGTATCCCAGACACAAATATTTCAAACCTTACCCCAAAACATGAACCGTGCGATGTAAGGGCCCATATTTCCACTCCTTAAAATTCTATCTTCATATACATACCCTAGGTGCCGAATACAGCAATGACTTCTGCTTGGAGAACGGCGTGAAATGATCAGACGGGTTATCATTAGTAGATGACTTCTCGCTGTGAGTCATGCCTCCACCGGGCTGATGGGCCGGTATTACAGAGCCAAACATCTCAAAGCTGGTGTCCAAACTGTTAGAGGTGGAGTCAAGCTTCAACTGGCCAGACTCTAAGCTTCCATTGTCTGAAATTTGAATAGTATGGACATATGTGGTGTTTTAAGTGCAATTGTTGTGATCAAAATTTCAGAGGCGACCGCTTACTTTTATCTGGAACAAGTTACCGTTTGACATGAGAGAATCTGAATCATGAACTTTATTGATGACAGTTCTTAAAACTCATCTGGACCCATAAATAAGCCTTTGATTTTCTTAGTTTCATTTGTTTGCTATTTGTTCTTGGTGTTTATTTGAAAATGGTTTACAGTATGCGCTTCGATCATGTGTGCCCTCTGGGAAGGTTAGGGTTAAAGGAACATGAAAAAAGGTGTTTGTTAACCCTAACTACCTAAGCATGGTTTTGAAAATTAAACTATTAGGAAAGATAAAGGGGTCAATTTTTTTTGGAAAGATCACTCTTTGCCCACGCCAGGGATCCAACCTGGACACCTAAACTGATTGCACTAACAGGGGAGCTCGAAAAAGTTAACAATTTTGAGACCATTTGATAGCTTGCTGGATTGTGCCACGAGATAGACCAGTGAAGCACACAGTACAGCAAATAGCTTAGGGTTAATATGTACTAATGTATGTATGTACACAAAAGAAGATATGGATGGTTTTATGATTTTGTTATAAAAATACAATTAAACAGCCAAGAACATGTTTACTACTAAATATTTGAAGCAAACAGAGCGTCATTCTAACCTTTATTCTCCTTCTCATCCTTATGAGCCTTGAGGGCGCTCCACGAAAACCCTACGCTTTCCCCATCAGCAGCCGACACATCCTCCGTCTTGTTGTTTTCAGTCGTATCTGCATTGCTGGTCAGGTTGGTATTAGAGTCAAACATGTCCATTGTTTTACTGCCGTCTAGGGTGAATCCGATGCTTACGGATGAAGACTTGGTCACATGGCTTGTTTTGGCCGAAGATGTGGCTGAGAGGCGAGAGTTTTCCGATGGCTCGGTCAGTGGATCTTCAATAACAAAATAGAAAGATAAAGTTGGGGTTTTTTTTGGAGGGGTAGGAAAGTAACATTGTCAAAATTATAGCTTGAGTGGTAACAAATAAAAAAAGCCTCATAATGCTGTATTTTTTTTGTGAATTTTACATAACACTTTCCATGCGGCAGTCATCTGCAGACGACTACGACAGTTCCAAAATTTCACAAAATGTTTCAAAAATGTTAAAATTATTGAATTTCATTATCATTTTTGAAATCACCATGAGAATTGCGTTGAAATAAGTAGAAACATGCCTAGTAATGGTTCAGTAATTCTTGAAATAAGACTTCGAAAGTTGGGAAAGGTTTCTGAAAATCTTTTTTTTGTATATGGTAAAACTAATAGCCGTGTGGAAAGTGTTAATACAGGGCACAAGCCTGACAGGTTCATTTGTGACTTGCATTCAGTTTCCAAACAAGTGCCTAGTAGTAGCAAATTGTTATGCACATATGAAAATGAGCCTCGCAAAACACAGGCATGTTATTCAAACCAGAGAAAAAAAACCTGAAATTCTATGAAATACCGACCAATTTGAAATCTTTCATTCATACTACCGACAGAAATTAAGTTGGTAGGAAATTACAAATTGGTTACATGAATTTGTTTAATTTCTTTTACCAGGCCTTACCAAACATATTATCCACCATAAATGTGACCAGTCACATCAAAAAGGACATGTTGTCGGCAAACACAGGTTTGAGATAGAGGCCAATATATTTGGTGGAATTACAAAAATATGCTTCTTCAAATCATATCTTGTGATTACAAAGTCCAATTAGCTTCAACACTGTATCATTTCAAAGCTTAAAATGTGCTCTTTCAAGTCAAGCCAATACCTCAGATTTGACTCGGACCTCCAACATGTCCATTTCGATGTGACAAGTCACAAATTGAGTGAGCACTCTGCTATTCACAAAGACCTAGAGAAACTGCCCCTGAAACCCTTACCTTTCAACAACTTTTTCGTTGTCTTTGTCGCCGGTTCATCTGTAGAGATTTTAAGCACCATTTTCTCTTCATCGTCGTCGTCATCCTCATCATCGTCAAGCAATTGCCGCTTCTTTCGTTTCACTCTCGACGGCGTCACTTTCCTCCTTCCAATATCATCGTCATCGTCGCTGCTGTCTTCTCCAGATGCCATTGCACCTGTTTCCGTTTCATCATCTTTCCTCCTAAAGGTACCCGATTCTTCTTCTCCCTCCTCATCCTCATAATCTTCTTCATCGTCGCCGTCATCATCGACGTCAGCTTCTTCATCGCCAAACTCAAATTTCCTCCTTACCTAAGCATATATTAGATCATACAATGCATTTAGTTAAACCTTTCCACGTGGCAGTCGTCTGTAGACGACAGTTCAAAAATGTCACAAATTGTTTCAAAAATATCAAATTTATTGAATTCCATCACCATATGGGAACAGGGAAATGCATTAAATAAGTACAAACATGCCTACAGTACAGCTCGAAATAGAATGGACACTGACATTGCAATGACATTGCAATGACATTAAATAATGCCTTGCGATGTAACCTGATTAGTGCAGTCATTGCACTGACATCACAATGACATTGCACTGAAGTGCGTTGACATTGTCTATTCTATTTCGAGCTGTACTGTAGTATATTGGTTCAGTAATTCTTGAGACAGACTTTGAAAAGTGGGGAATTTGTAGTGGTAAACAAATAGCCGTGTGGAAAGTGTTAAGAAAGAAACGCCCTTCAAACTAAATGCCTGGGTAATTGATGTTGCTTTGGACTCTTACAAAAACAAAACAAAACCACCATTTAGCAATAGTAGTAGTTTCTGATGACAAGTTTCACATAATTATTACCTTACACCAACCCGGTTATCGAAATACATTGGACAGAGGGAAATTAGCCCTTCTATCAAAAACCAGCCCCATTTGCAAAAGAATATATTATTTAATGGCAAAATACACTCAAGGACTACATGTACACTTTTGGTACAAATTGTTTTAAAAAATGCTTGCTGATAAAAAAAAGTTATACTGATGACATTATTGACATTGACATGGGAAAAGTTGGGATACTAATTTTGCTGCAGTTACCTTTGATCCAGCTTATCCTGCCAGTTAGAGTGGCTGTTACAATCTGTTAATGGATGGCAAAAAATAGTGTCTCATTCCCTACTTGAGCGACTAAAAACCCCAAAACAAACTGAATATCTGAAAGTATGTTATTCATTTTAGTCTTGACAGTTCCCCCAGTTATCTTACCGGTTCTTCTCCATAATCTTCTTCGTCCATTTCCTCATCAACCTCCCTCTCCAACTCCTGACCGTCGCTATCCTTAATGTTATCCTCCTCCGGGTCGTAATCCGTATCCGTCTGATCCGTCAATTCTGCGTCTGCCGCTTCCTCCTCCTCCTCATCTCCGAGTTCGTTGTCAAGGCGATAGGCCGCTTGACGAGCCTGGCGTGACTCCTCTCGTTTCAGTCTCATCTTGGCTTGCAATGTGTCTTTTAGTAATAATAACTTGGCCCCTTGAATGATTGAGATAAAAATGAACAATGACAGTCAGTTTTGGATGTCAAAAACCCTAAAAAGACATTTATAACAAGAACATCATTTCCCCTTTTTGATGAGATTTTGAAGTA
This sequence comes from Ophiura sarsii, assembly GCA_035610835.1. NCBI lineage: Eukaryota > Metazoa > Echinodermata > Ophiuroidea > Amphilepidida > Ophiuridae > Ophiura > Ophiura sarsii. The sequence continues at coordinate 78,396,630 of CM069441.1, read as the reverse complement.
AGTTTGAGTTTTGAGTTTGAGTGATTTCCCCATGTCTGACCAACAAGTACAATATATCACCAGTCTTGCATGGGATTTATAATTAGAAATGAATGTGAATGCGAAAGAATTATGATTGGCTACACTAGATGAGCCAATACTTTTGCTTATCATCATCAACAGGTTATTTGTTTACAGCATTAGCAAATCTTTGGACTTAAGACTAGTCCAAGTCCAAGGATTTAATAGTAAAAAAACTCAACTAAAATGTGGTTTAACGACAGGGAAAAAAACCCTGTTCTACGGGCCCGACTGACCCAATTTTTAAAGATTTGTTTTTGTTGTTGCGCCCTTTTAAAGGAAAAAACCCAACAACGCCTGACCGCCTCTACCTGAGGTCTGTTTTGTTTGTTGTTGCCTTATTCATACCTGGGACTTTCAGCGAGGAGTCTACTTCTTCTTCATCCCCGTCCAATGTGGTGAGAACTTTGTTCATTTTAAGGTCCTCCTTACCGTCCTTGTCAACTTCTTTGGTCACGACACTAAGCAGTAGTGGAAGAAGGAAAAATGATGTTGTAATACACAAAATAAAACAAATATTGCTTGCTTGCCTTTGAACAATAGTAGACAAACAACAAAATGTGACCAGTCATATCAAAGAGGATATGTTGTCGGCAAACACAGTTTTGAGATAGAGTTCAATATATTTGGAAAATAAAAGAACAAATTTTCATATCTTGTGATTACAAAGTCTGATTACCTTCAACATGGTATCAATTCAATGCTTAAAATATGCCCAGTTTCAAGTCATACCAATAACTCAGATTTGCCTCGGGCCATCAACATGTCCATTTTGATGTGGCGGGTCACAAATATTTATAGTTAGTAAGCATGGGACAGTCTATATGCCTTCATAGCCCTTCAACTGTGATCATTCCTGCAGTGGGAACTTAAGGCAAAACCCATGAGAAATGAAAGAAAGTGGCATTCATAAATAAAATGCATGGTTGTTATGACTGTATTTAATTAGCTTTTAGTTTAATTTATAGACACTTAACACTTTCCATGTGGCTGTTAGTTTTACCACATACAATTTAAAAACAGATTTTTCAGAAATCTTTCCCAACTTTCAGGGTCTATCTCAAGGATTACTAAACCAATACTAGGCATGTTTGTACTTATTTTGTGTTAATTAGATTTTGAGTGAGAAAAGGTGCTATCTTCAACACATCTCTATTTCACAACAAATCTTTTAACAACCACCAAAAAGTACCACACAACATTCATTATTTTCATTATCTCTTTTATCTTATCTACTAACCTGATTTCCACTTGTCTCTTCTTTTTGCCCGCCTTCTTCTTTGAATGCATCTCAAATCTATGCTTCAGTTTGTTTACTCCTGGATTCAGCAACGGCGTCTCTCCGCCTTCATCGCCCGAGAATTCCAGATCGATCACTGCTTCCGGTGATCCCTGCAGTCTAGGCGTGAACGCTTTCAGTTTCTCCATGCTGGCCTCCAGCAACATCTGACGTTTCGTCTTGACAACCTGTTGGGGTGTCTTTGTGGTGGAAGAGGATTCGCCGAGTTGACCGACAGGTGCCGGTGTGGAGGTAGACTGGTCAGCGTTGTCGGCAACTTGAGATGGTTTTTCAGCTGCCATAGGTGTCTGTGTAGTAGTGTCTTTGTCAACTGCTCCAGGTGACACATCATGATCGGATGCTTGGCTAGCGCTTGCAACGACAATCTCTGCAGCGTCCTTGTCCATCTCTGCAGCGTCATCATCCTTGCCGGATTTCTCACCACCGATTTTACCGGCGATCAACTGATCAATGTCCATCGTTGTGAAATCTGCCTTCACCTCACTCTCAACGACCTTCTTGTCGTCAAGGGTTGCAGTCTCCTTCGCAGGATTTGAGTCCGCCCCTGGTTGGACGGACTCTGACGCTGTTTTAACACCGTCGTCATCAGCACCATCTGGTTGCACAAGTTTCTCTTTGGTAGAGTCTACCGTTTCTTTGGTATCAATGTTCATATTCTCCACTGACTCATCATCATCATCATCCTCCTCTTGAGACGATAATATTCCAGTCAGATGAAGGGAGTCCTCTTCCACATCCTGACTATCATCTCCATCTACTGCTAATTTCTCACTGTCCAATTCATCAGCAGCGGGCGCTTGTTTTGCATCGTCCTTTTTAGGCGACTGGATGTTCTTTAACCAGTTTTCAACGATGGGGAAGTCTTCGACCGGAGAGCTAGGCAGCTGCAGCGCAGACTTATCAGCATCCCCATTAGTGTCTTTGTTATGATTAGATGCCTGAGTGTTTACAGTCAGTTTTGGTTTATTGGATTGAGTTTTAATATTGCTAGTCGAGACTTTGGAATGTTGCGAAGAATTGATAGTACTGTGTTTAGCTGCCGACCTGTATGGATAGGAATAGGAAAAGTACAATTAAAAATGTGAATAAAATTTAAATTTGAAACGCTCATTATTAGAATTAACCAGTAATATACCGACTTCAGAATCTCTCTCCGATGGTATGGTATGGTGGACACTGCACATCTAATTGCACTGCAGTCTTTGTCTAGGTTTTACTCAATTCAAAAAAATTATGGCTCTCTTAGATACTAAGCTTAAAACCCAAGTTGAACAATGCCCTCTCCTATTGTGTTGGCCATAGTTCAAAAAGGCTAATTTACATGCTGTGTACTGACAACACTATTTGCATCAGCTATCGAAGTGAAAATATTCATAAATTTGCTTGAATCAATCAGATTAATTTACATATGATATTAGGTACTACGTCTCTCAGGAATACATCGACGCAAAGCAAAAATAGGTCCGAGCTTTTCTAGGAAATTGGGATTCAAAATTGGTGTTTGTGTTTTAGGTCGATTTTTTGGTTGTTATCAAAATGTTAAAAATAAAATAATCTATTTACCTGCTAAACAATTTGTTGGTTCCCTTTAGGGGTATAGGCTTCAGGAATAGTGCAGTACTTTGGGTAGTCGACGGCTTCTTCTTGAAGAAATCATCTATGGATTTCCTTACAGGTTTGTGGTATGGTAGCCGGACGGATGATTCTGTATGATGGTGAAAAAGAAAAAAGATTGATGAATGATATCAGTCTAGATCTGAAGACATTACCCTTGATTGCTGATTATGTATCCATGACAACGACAAGACTTTTTATACAAGTACTAGACAGATTGAAAGTGTAAAGTAATTGAATTAAGATTTGCATCCCGACTATACTCTATTTGGCTTCCTCTGGACAGTGACGTAACTTAACAGGCGCAGATTTTACGCACGTTTATGTATCTTCCGTCTTTCAACGCTCGAGTAGACCCACACGCTATGTGCTGCAATTAGTAAATTACGCAGTTACGTCACTGTCTCGTGATGGCCAACTAGACTATGTAGTTTGGGGATTGAATTCAGCAGTCGTGCCAAACTCTGCTCTGCCATGGCGAGTCATGGAGAATAAGTCACATAAATTTCCCCCAAGGTCAAGTTCATTTCACATCAAAGCAAGATACACATTTAAAGGATATTTCTTGATAATAACATTAATGAGAGTCTCTTTCACAGACATAGGTAAATATACTATTATAACTGCACCCTATAGAAAAAACCCAGTGGTATTATTATTGATGCAGAGATTATCAGATTGCGAGCAATCACTACAGAGTGTGAGTGAGTTAAGATAGAGATAACTTACCTCTAACGATGCGTTGACTCTCACTGTGTATACCCTGCACGTCACTCCGCTTTTGTTTTCTTGGCTTTTTCTCCCTGGGAGTCTGTTCAAGAAAACAAATAGTCAAAATACAAGGGTAACTAGTATATTAACTTGAAAATACCCTGCTTTGGGGGTATGGAAAAATGCAACACTATTGAAAATGGGAAAGAAGTCAGTCACTTGAGAGAGAAAGCAACAGAGACAGGGGAGAGGGAGAAAAGGGTCAAATTGAGAAAATTGATATTTTTATAATGGAAAGAAAGGACAAAGCTGTGTAGGGAGTGTTTTACACACCCAAATTTGTATTATATACACACCCAGTTTTTGTCCACATAGCATATACTTTGTACACAAATCCTTAAATTTACACACCCAGTTTTCAAATTTACACACGCACAAATCCTGCCTAAGACCCTGGTCACAAAAATAAAGAAAAATGTCATCATGCATAAGTGATGTTGGCTGTTGTAAAACTACTGTTCGATCAGGAAGATACCCCACTTTACTGCAATAACTAATGTTTCTTAAATTTGGCTGATTTATAAGCTTACAAATGGCACATAAGTTGACAATGTATTATAAATGTGAGGTTGCATTGCAGCTAAGTTGTTACAATTACATCTTACGAACGAAGAATATGGTCCAGATTGTTATTAGTACAAACATGTGTTTTTGCAGATCCCCCATTCTCTCCAATTCCAACATTTTTGGGTTCCCACTACATTAATACCATATCTGGACCCTAAATCCTCAAACAGTGAAAAAACCTGTCCATGAGGCCCATGTTTAAGTCCATGTACATGTATAGCATATTGAAGCTGGTATCACATTGCAAAATGCTCCACACTCCAGACAGAGAGTGCGCTATACTCTATTTGTCTTCCTCTGGACAGTGACGTAACTTTACAGGCGTAGCATTTACGCAAACGTATGTATCTTGCGTCTTTCTATGTAGTGTATATCGCCAGCGCCTTGAGTGTTTAGGTGCAGCGATTAGTAGAATACGCAGTTACGTCACTGTCTCATGATAGATAAATAGACTATTAAAGGCATATTATGTGATCTTTTCCAGAGAGCGCCCTCTTTTCATTATTTTTTTAGAAAGTAGATTTTATTGCAGATTTACATTTCTGATCATAAATCATACATACATTCCAGTTACAGAGCGATACGATTCCTAATTACCTCAAAATCATGGTTTTAGAGTGAATTTAGAGTGAAAATAATAAACTGTCGGACAGTTTATTTTCACTCTAAAATCATGATTTTGAAGTAATAAGGAATCGTATCGCCCTGTAACTTGGAATGTATGTACGATTTATGATCAGAAATGTAAATCTGCAAGAAAATTTTCTTTCAATTTTTTTCGATGTTGAGGGCATTCCCTGGAAAGATCACATAATATACCTTTAATCAATGTAACAATTTCCTTTGGTTTTCCCCGTGTACCTTTGTTTTTCTCTTTGACTTTGCTCTCTCTGATGTTTCCGGTCTGGGACTTGTCCTGTCCTCTCCGTCGCTATCAGTGCCATTTCTAACTTGGGTATTCTCATCGTCATCATCGCTATCACTTCTTACACGGCGATCCTCCCTATCACTGCTGGAATCATCATCGTCATCATCGCTGAACACCAGAGCTAATGAGTAAAAATGTGAAATAAACATTAAATAAAGTCAATTATTTAGGTGCTCACTGCAGAAGATATTCTGACCAGAAAAGGGATTTTGTTTCTGAAAATTTTGTTAAGACATATGCCCTTGATTTTAGCTGATTGAAAAAATTGTTTTGCAGAATGTATTTGCATCTAGAAACACTGTTGTCATGACAGAGATCACACCCAATCTGCTTCACTGTTATGAAGCAGTCTTTATGAGAGCTATTATAGCTCTCTTAATTAATAGCTCTCCTATAGTCTGATCAGTTCCAAATTGGCAAAGCCTCCTTAGAGCAGCGAATGAATACAGAAGGACCTGGGTGTGCTGAAGGCAATCAAAATGCACTGTGCATTATATGCGTGACGTGTATGTTAAGGCTGTGAATGCACGGGTAGTTTCGTACCCGGGTACTCGACCCGTTTTTCGGGCGGAAGTACAAATTTGTCCCCAAAATGACACATAATGGGTCAATAGAGGTCATTTGGGGGACAAATTTGTACTAAATAAAAAAAATGTTAAAAAAATAAAATAAATTGGTACCCCGGCGGGTACCCGGGTATAAGTCACAGCCTTAGTGTATGTGCGACAAAATGTGTGCGTGTGTGGACATAATCGCGTGCATACGCTTGGATTACTTTCGTGTTCGAAGAGATAAAAAACAAATAATTCTCACCAATTTGGATCTGATTCATTAAACTATAGAGTGTACTCAAATCCCATAAGCCCTTCACACAATTGATTTTGAGTTTCCTGTTGGAGGTTTCAAAAAAGGGACAAGGTGACTTTTAATTATTAATTTTCTTTATTTTGAACAAGTGGTCGCAACCAATTTCAACTCCTTATATCAAGGACTGATCAGCATTTAATCATTTTCCAAGTATGATTAATTTGATACCCAAGTAATAATGCAATCATGTTCTATGTTTATACATCATCATAGCTGACTTGATTGAAGTCAGAAAGTTGATTGAAAGTCATTTTAATGGTGCCAATCATAAATAAAAATAAAGATAATTAAATACTTTGCAATTCTCAATTTTGGATGCGGGCGGCAACAGGAAACTCAAAATCAATTGTGAAGGGCCTAATCAGGTTTAATGGCATTGGCCTCCTGAATGAAGTACAAAGCTTAGCCATCCCCGATGCTCACCCTTCCTCTATTTAAATAACAAACTCATACATATTATTAATCATAAGTACCTAACTGGCCCTCCCCAAAAATTAAAGACCTTTGTATTCAAGGGTTCATAAAATGCCCCCCACACCAAGGTCTTAGCCAGAGACCTGTCCACCCGTCATCTGGACGGGCAGATTACTCCCAGGACGGGCAGAATTAAGGAATTTAACATGTGATATTCTAAAAATAGTTGTTGTAAGAGTTTAGTGAACTTGAAACCAGTTCTGACTGACAAATCAAGGCTAACACAGCACACATTTGAACCGTGTGACCCCATAGAGGTGGCAAACAGGTTGATTTATATTTTAGGGTCAAGTTCTGGACAGGCTATTCTGATAAATTGGACGGGCAGTTGCTGAACTCTGGCTAAAACCCTGCCCCACACCCAAGAACCATTTTAATGTCTAATACAATGTAAGTACAGCGAACAAACTATACTCAATCTCTATTGTATGATTGTATCCTACCTCTTGTTTTTGTTTGTTGACTTGGCCGTCCTGGTGATGGCGCCCTCTCTGAATCGCTGCTATCCTCTGCGTCATACAGATCATCGTTTAGAAGAGCTTTAGGGTTGAGCATCTGCCAATACATAATACATAGTAAATCAAATAATTAATTAACAAAATTTGGTTTTTTACGCAGTTGCACCAAGGACATATTACATGTATAATTTGTCTTTGATATTATATAGCTCAGTTGGTACAAATGTTCAGAAAGGTCTGTGGTTCAATTCTCAGTAGAAGAAATAAATCTTCATTTCTCAACCAACCATTGTTCCAACATACATGTATACATTCATGGAAATGAGGCTAGACTTTAATCAAGCCCACAGCCAGCAAAAACAAGGCAATATGTACACACAGTCGATCTGGACTATTATGTGTATTACTGCCCATACAATCAATCCCGTGTGGGATGTAATAGTTCACTAACAGTAGGCTTACATTACATAGCACACACATGACCGAATTAAGTTGGGCAATCCTGTATTTAAGCCTTTAGGGGGGGGGGGGGAGGATAAATTGAAATGAAATTTTACTTGCACTTCGTCAAGTTCAGCACACCCACCCTTTAAGTTCAACAGTTTGCCCTCATCGTCTGCACCCTCTGGCCTCTATTTACCAATATATATTGTACTGTTAGTGTTAGCACGTGCTGGTATTTCTGCACTGTACGAGATCAACACCAGCACCCTTGGCATTACATGTACGTCCTGATTGAGGATCAACCATTTTATAACTATTATTTCAGTCAACATGTGTGAAGATACTAAGGTAAATGCATATTTGGCTGTATTTTCTACCCAATGGTGAATATTTTCTTGAAGTACACATCCATGAAAAATATTCACTCTTGATTCTATAACACAAACTGCTTGAAAGTTTGGAATATCCACATATTATATTGTATACTGAATTAAAGACAGCGATGGAGAGCTTGAAACGCCTCACCAAAGTTTATTGATCCGGGCCGGGGTGGGGTTGTGTGTGTCATGTGTAAAGTAATGTGTAAAGTAATGTATACAGATCCTCATTGGCGGCGGCGGGACCGTGTGACAATCATTCATGTTCATGTATTGCTACGTTAATTGATAGGTGTACTTGTTGATAGGATAATCTCTCAGACTCATCATCTTCCGCAATTATGGTAGTCGATACTGAGGAGGGGTTAAGTACACGCAAATTATAGGCAGACTTGCGCTGTAATCGTTAGTCCAGATAACACGTGTACATATCAACATGATTTTATCGATGATTCTTACCTTTGTAGATTACATAGATTTTTAATTATTTTGCAACTGTGGGCTTGGTGTACATCCTATGTACTCTTTCGTGATCAATGCACAGACATCGGGGGTTTTTTTCTGTTAAAAATATTGAAATTTATAAGAGATGCGTGGAACTCAAGAATAGTGGTAAACAACAAAATATCACGTGCGGTGATCAGTCTCTGCAGATTTGTTACGTAAAACGCCTACGACGCTGCTGTTTCCAATTCACTTTGTACATGTGCAGCGTTCGTCTGAAACCACAGTCAAAGAGACTTAAAATGACGCAATGAAACGGCCATTGTCACGTGGGAAAAAAGAGACTGACTTGTACGCTGCCCTCAACATGCATCGCTACGCCGCGTGGTCAGTATTTTTACTACACGCGATAGCGGTTATTTTAGGACTCCGAGGACGTACTCTATATTAATCACACGTCGTAGAATTCGAGAACTTTGACAGTTGTAAAGACACACAGGTGGTCGCGGTAAACGTAAAGAAGTACATACAAAGGAAGCCGCTATCTTAATCCGTTTAGACGACATGTATTCACGAATTTTCATTTTCACACCTCAGATAATGCGCTGTTTTTCTGCTTCTGTTGTTCGGTTTTAAAAATAAGGTAGGTAGGAATGTACTGTAGGAAAACGTATTACTGATAATCTTATTTGCAAACGTCTAACCTTTCCGGTGTTCAAGAAATATTTCCATGAAAAATTACTCGCTAAGTGACACAGTTTTATCGGCTTTGAAACCAGGGGCTATGTCACGTAGCTATTGCAAGCAATAGCTACGTGAAGTCAGGTATAGGGGTTAAGACGATAATCACCTTTCCAAACAATACTTGTGAAATGACGGTGTCTCATCATAAATTCATATGCTTTTCATAGTTCTCACACAGAGCTAACATATAATCATGCATTTGCATATGTACATACATGTACAATAATAAGTACATTGTTGGGCTATATCTTGCCTCACGTCCCGTACGGAATAAACCGTGTATAGCTACAACGTATTTTAATTGGTTTGAGCAATGCGCACTCGGCCACTTGAGTTTACGGGACGTCTAGCAAGACATTGCCCATTGTTGTACTTCACTAATTTAATATTTAATTTTCAATTTCCAGTGATGATGAATATTATTGACTGATCATGATCAGACTTAGTCTGACTACATGTAGAGTCAGACTCAGATTGGGATGTTGTTCTCCTGAGAGTGAGATTGACTTTTAATATTAGTAATTATTAGAACATTTTCAGAATCATACCCAACGTACCTGTGGCTCCCCAACGTGCTCAACACCGAGCATGATCGTCTAAAGCTGTATCAAATAAGTCTACAAATTTTATTCATTTGATTGTTTCTGAAATTTACACAAATTCGATCAAACAGTCCGAACTACATCTACACCCGCCACAAATCATAACACAGACTGAGGAAATAGAAATTCATTATTTGGCGCGATCGACTAGACTCTCTCTCATACTAATTTTATCGTTAGCTATCGTATAACTATTGATGTAATACGAATATAGTAGACGTTACTTATTTCTATGATTTTGTAGTCTTATATCAGTCTTGATTAATACCGTGTTGGGATTAGATTAAAAGTTGAAAACTGTGAAAAGACCATAATTGATTGACAAACAGCGCCCTCAATAATAAGTGATGAAATCGTGTACATCAAATCGGTTTAGGGTTGACTTTAATTTGCTAAAAATCTTCGCTGAAAAGACGAATTGATTACACGGTTTATAATAATTTCATTGACGGAAAGTGTGACTGACTTAAATTTGTACAGTGAGTACCAATTTATTCTTTACAAGTGCCATAGTGACAATTTAAAGTGTATGCAAAAAGTTGTGAGAGCAGAATTCAGAAGTCATGCAGGCCTCTGGAATGTACTACACATGATAGTACATGTTAAAGGGACACTATAAGAGATGTGTTGGAGGCTGCGCCCTCAATTATGATAAAAACTGGGATGGCAATGTCTTGCCTCACGTCCCGGTCGAGGTCAACTATGGGCCCCCTAACTTACTGAAAATTAATCACGGTGTTTCTAGAGGTGTTTGTCTGTTTTATGCAGGTGTTTCCTGCTGTTTCGCAGGGAATGTTAACGCCACCTATACGATAAAAGCAATCTAAATTGAACTGATCAAGAGAGGGCAGAATATAATATACCAAGAGGAGTTGAGATAGCGCAGACGATACTGTACACGGCCCGTGGGCATTCAAAACACGGTTTTGTGAATGGGCAACAAACTGGCCAGTAAAACAGTATAGACAGTTTGATATCCATACCTAGCCTATTATATAATCTTGACTCGCATCCCGGTCAATGGGAAATTATTGTATTTAACACGGTAACGGGACGCGTATCAAGATTATATATAGGGAGAGAGGGGTTCGAGCACAAGTGTATATATAATCTTGACTCGCATCCCGGTCAATGGGAAATTATTGTATTTAACACGGCAACGGGACGCGTATCAAGATTATATTATAGGGAGTCGATGGTCAATGTAATAATATTTATGTAAAGCATCAATTATAGGACCTTAGATTCACGGTAAACATGATTTCATATTGGAAACATTATTCCAAGATGAATGCGGGACGTTTAAAATCAGCCTTTCAGTAGAGGATTTTAAACGTCCCGTACATACAAAAACATTGCTTAATAATACGGGATGTTTAAAATCAACTTATTTTGGCGGATTTTAAACGTCCCGCATCAATTTGTTCCTTCTTCCCCCCAAAAAATACAAATCCCCGCTTTTTTGCTTCGCAAATTAGCCCCCAAAAGAAATCCCCTTTTCTCGCCCTCCGGGCCAATTGAACACTATAGACAGTTTGATATCCATACCTATTATATAATCTTGACTCGCGTCCCGGTCAATAAGAAATTATTGTATTTAACACGGTAACGGGACGCGTATCAAGATTATATATAGGGAGAGAGGGGTTCGAGCACACTATATATATATAATCTTGACTCGCGTCCCGGTCAATGGGAAATTATTGTATTTAACACGGTAACGGGACGCGAGTCAAGATTATATATAGGTAGTCGATGGCCAAAACAGAATTGCGTCACAACTGTAGACATGTAAAAGCGGGATGGGGGAAAGAGGTTAGGGTTTGTTGAATTCGTTTTGCAAGAGTATAATATCAATAAGCAAAATTATTCGGAGGAACTATTTTTATAGAACTTAGTTTTTTTAGTTTTTTTCTGTTCCCCTTATGCTTATAGTCTGCAAAAATGCAGACATCTGTCATCAAATTAGACTGAATAATTGACGCAATGAATATATTATAGGCCTATGGCACGCGACACAGGTGTTAAAGAGATCTACAAGAGGACTGCTATGTCATTTACTTAATCGATTGAATGATTGACGTATTGAACATAGTGGCGGGCGCCTGACACGTGTTAACACTTTCCACGCGGCTGTCGACGAGACGACATTCTAAAAATTGCTCGAAATACTAGCGCGTGGCATTTTGGTTCACTTTTTATGACATTTTCCCAGGCCGGCCATAGCCCAAAGAGATAGATTTATTCCGTAAATGGCCATCTTATAGGCCTACAACATGATTCAAACATAAAACAAAACTTATGTACGGAATAAATCGCATTATCAGATTATAGTAACAATTAGCTTTATTCCGTAATGATAATATGAATGCGTCTGCTCGCGCGTGGCATTCTGGTCCACGTTTTGTGACATTTTTCCAGGCCATAGCCCAAAGAGATAGATTTATTCCGTAAATGGCCATCAAGACATTAGCGGCATGATTCAAACATAAAACAAAATATGTACGGAATAAATCGCATTATAGTAACAATTTAGCTTCATTCCGTAAATAATGCGTCAGAAACGCTAGCGCGTGGCATTTTGGTTCCCTTTTTGTGACATTTTCCCAGGTCATAGCCAAAAGAGATCGATTTATTCCGTAAATGGCCATAAGTTTACAAGACATTAGCGGCATGATTCAAACATAAAACAAAATATTTACGGAATAAATCGCATTATAGTAACAATTAGCTTTATTCCGTAATGATAATATGAATGCGTCAGCGCTCGCGCGTGGCATTTTGGTTCACTTTTTGTGACATTTTCCCAGGCCATAGTCCAATTAGGAGATAGATCAATTCCGTATGGCCATCTTATAAAAGGCATTGATAGAGCATAATTCACTAACATCAAAAACAAAATATTAGTACGGAATAAATCGCATTATAGTAACAATTAGCTTTATTCCGTAATGATGATATGAATGCGTCAGCGCTCGCGCGTGGCATTCACTTTTTGTGACATTTTCCCAGGCCATAGTCCAATTAGGAGATAGATGATATTCCGTAAATGGCCATCTTATAAAAGGCATTATACTATAGAGCATAATTCACTACGTCAAAAACAAAATATTTACGGAATAAATCGCATTAATAGAAACAACCTTACTTGGCACTAAACAATAATAAAAAAATAAAACAATACCGGGCCGTGGCATTTTGTGACACACTTTTTTCATTTTGAACGAAATATAGATTCATTTCGTAGTGGTAAGGAAACTAGGGAATATCTCAGCGGAATGTTTAAAGTCAGTGGCCCCAAAAGGTTTATTTAAAACTTCCCGTTCATTATAATTAAATTCTGGTTTATGCCATGGCCATGCGGCATGCGGGACGTTTAAAATCAACCCTTTTTTGCGGATTTTAAACTTCCCGTTCACTTTTTGGATTAAATTCGGCTTTATGACCATGCGGGACGTTTAAAATCAACCCTTTTTTGTGGATTTTAAACGTCCCGCATCAAAAATTCTTCCTTCTTCCCCCCCCAAAATACAAATCCCCTCTTTTTTGCTACGCAAATTAGCCCCCAAAAGAAATCCCCTTTTCTCGCCCTGGCGGGCCATTGAACACTATAGACAGTTGATATCCATACCTATTATATAATCTTGACTCGCGTCCCGGTCAATGGGAAATTATTGTATTTAACACGGTAACGGGACGCGTATCAAGATTATATATAGGGAGAGAGGGGTTCGAGCACACTATATATATAATCTTGACTCGCATCCCGGTCAATGGGAAATTATTGTATTTAACACGTCAACGGGACGTGTATCAAGATTATATATAGGGAGAGAGGGCGGCACACTATATATATAATCTTGACTCGCATCCCGGTCAATGGGAAATTATTGCATTTAACACGGTAACGGGACGCGTATCAAGATTATATATAGGGAGAGAGAGCTTGAGCACACTATATATATAATCTTGACTCGCATCCCGGTCAATGGGAAATTATTGTATTTAACACGGCAACGGGACGCGTATCAAGATTATATATAGGGAGAGAGGGCGGCACACTATATATAATCCTGACTCGCATCCCGGTCAATGGGAAATTATTGTATTTAACACGGCAACGGGACGCGTATCAAGATTATATATAGGGAGAGAGGGCTGCACACTATTATAATCATTTCATTCTTTTCATTCAAAACATATTGCTAACATGGTTTCAACCAGTATTATTGTTATTATTACTACATTAATAATTATTTATTTATACAATATTACATTTCAATTTTCAGTAAGCTAGGGGGCTTAAAGTTGACCGGGACGTGAGGCAAGATATAGCCACTGGGATTAGTATATTTGGCTATATCTTGCCTCACGTCCCGTACGGAATAAACCGTATAGCTACAACGTATCATTAATTGGTTTGAGCATGCGCACTTGAGTTACGGGACGTCTAGCCAGACATTGCCGTATATTTTTATAATTGTATTACATGTATGAACTTACACCTAAAAGGATTAAGAAAAACACCTAAAAGGATTAAGAAAAATCAGCCTTCTTTGTACAAGAAAACGTCGATTCAAAAATGCTCGTACAGCCGGGACGAGCATTTTACGTCCGACAGTATCCCCCTGCAGTACGCGTGATACATAACGCGAACCATATTTGCATAGAGGGCGTTTTTCAATAAATAGCGATGATATTGTTTTAATCAAGTTTTGCTGTGTTTTTGTTTACTAGTACTAGTAGTTCTAAACAACAATATTATGGCAATTTATAATGTTCATCTTGAATTCTGAAGTTAATTTTTAAACATTTCAAATTTTCAACACCACTTAAAGGTAGATGACCCGATCACATTCCGATTTTCAACTTGAAGTTTTCTATTCTACATGAAAGGTCATCCTTAAAAAAGTTGTGTTCCAAAGTTTGAGTTGCATAGCTCTAATGGTTCTTATTTTAGACGCACAAGATGCTGTGAACTGTACCCATTGAGTAGTACACAAACTATATCGGTGGTTACCACCATTCGCGGTAATTCGACGTTATTTCATCGATTTCTCCGTAATTATACCGATTTAGGCCGTCAAATTTCAGTATGATGATGAGAAAAATACGAGCTTTCATATGATATGAAAATCTCCGTATGTTTGAAATAATTCTGTGTTACGAAAATGTGATCGGGTCATCTACCTTTAATGTCCCTTTAACTGTAGTAGTCTGTACTAGTACTAGGTCAGGTTTTTTAAGTTGGGCACCCAAAAAAGGTGGAATATGCACATTTTCGGTAACATTTGACATTGGTTTTCAAATAAAGTACTGGTAGTGGTATAGCATAGCAGTAGCAGATATGCAAATTTGGGCAAATATGAAAGCCCAATGCAATTATCCCTCTATCAGTATCAATGTCCAAGAAAAATAATATCAAATATGCATACCAATTAATTACTACAGCTAATTAAACACAATTAGTCAGGGGTGTTGCGTGTGTGTATTTCCAATGGAGATAGCATTTGTAAAAGATTCTAAAAGATTCAAATGCTTGTATCTCTGGTTTAGTACAACATGGAATTGCATTAAAACAATATCATCGCTATTTATTGAAAAACGCCCTCTATGCAAATATGGTTCGCGTTATGTATCACACGTACTGCAGGGGGATACTGTCGGACGTAAAATGCTCGTCCCGCGGGACAAGCATTTTTAAAATCGACGTTTTCTTGTACACAGAGGGCTGATTTTTCTTAATCCTTATAGGTGTAAGTTCATGTAATACAATTATAAAAATATACTAATCCCAGTTTTATCATAATTGAGGGCGCATCCTCCAACACATCTCTTAGTGCCCCTTTAAATGAAGCTTAATCAATTTATGTAACTCGTTAAACATAATTAGTCTGCATGGTGGAGGTGGGGACGATAAGGTTGCAAATGATATTCAAATGAGCTTTTAGTAGAAATTGTATAGAGAACCCACATTTTCTGTAAAAATAGTGATGTTGAAGTTTACAGTCACTATCATGTCTGTATTTAGTATAAAAAGACACTTTTTAATGAAATAAACACTAATTAATTAAAAACTAATTAAATCTTATAAACGGATGTGATTAGGGTAATCATGGATAGGCCTAGGCACATTGACCTATAAATAGGGTTTTGCATTTCAAAATGTATGATTTATGAATTTCATATAAGTTAATAACCTTGGGTTGTCAATTTGTCATCTTCAACCTCAGTTAACTTGTCCATTACACTGTACAATCTATCAATCTAATATAATGTTGCAATGAAATGAATCAATGCATTTTAAACCTATGAAGATAACATTTTTTTACCACCCTGTATACTACTACTACTAGCCTGCTGTGTAACAGTTCAAACTAAATATTATTTAGCCTTTTATTCCCTGGAATAAAGGTCTAACACATGCTTGAAACACAGGCCTACTTCTATAGCATTTTCATTCTGTATGTCAGTCTAACCAACCAAGTCAATAACACATTGACAGTGACTTATTTTAAATTTTGATACACCCTGTATAATCTTTAAAAAATAACTCCTAATTTTGATGGGGTATGTTTTTTTCAAGTAGAAAATAACAATCCTTCATCATATTTTAGATTCTGACAAGTTATCAATATATGTTTTGATGTATTTTGAGCTACATGTACTTTGAATATATATAGTAAGCTATTTTCTATAATTAATGAGCGTAATAATTTTTACTTTTTGCACACCCTGTATACTTATGGTATTACTGTAACTAAGAAACCCCCACAAATTATACATTTTTGGAAAGGGAAAATCATATGCTTTCTCATCAATAAGTTAGATTTTAATTTCTACATACTGGGAAAAAATGTGAGTCCTTTTAAAACTTAAGTATTTCATGTATATTTCTTTTGTTACACCCTATATGATTTTTTGGCCACCCTGAATATCAGGTTAAAATTAGTGCTTGAATCCTTGGTATATCAGCTTTCTAAAAATGTATGGTTGTACATAGGAGGGTCATTCAATAAGTTCTACCTCCTCACTCATAACATCGCTTATACTGAATGTCAGCCTCATGACATTTGTCATGATTATAGCTCTGAATCATACACATTTATAGTAAATGCTAATTGATACCTATTTCACTTTTCTCGTGATGCAATCAAAGCCAGAGAGAGATTTTGGACAACGGACACGGAAAATTACCCCAAAGATAAATACATGTTTTTTCGTTTTCTCTCCGTATTGTATGATCAGGTATAACCGCCCGATTTAAAAAAAATAATGGATGCTTTCTGAATATAATGCTATGGCAATATTAACCTTTGTAGCTTGCACATAGTATAATATCGACTCAAATATGTATTGATACGCCCTTAGCTACTGGAATACTGATATTCAGTCAAATGTGCGTTGTTACAAGCCAAGCCACAGTGATGCCTGATTAAATGAATAATGAAGAAGTTACGGCAGTTTTACGGAGGCTATACCGAAGGTGCACAGCCCCCTTAAGTTCACTTCTGTACATACATTTCCATACAGACGGAACACAGCTATGCCTGCGTGTGAAGACAACAGTGTGGAGGACATTGAGGATATAATCGGCGATGTCTTTAGCCAGGCAGAGAGATTGGCCGCCAAGGCAGACATAGTGCCAAGAGTGCGGAAAAGAAAAACGGAGGCAACATTTGTGGAGCCACCAGAGGAAATCCAAGCTGACAGGTAGGCCTACTTTTAGAAGCAAGATTGCATACAGAGGGATTGATCCTGTCATTGTAAATGTCCATGGACCTGCAGCACAGGAGGAGTAAATCGCCAACCGCGTGCAATATTATGACTAACAAGAAACTGCCCACGGACTGCTTCTAAATGAATTCAACAAACTTAATTTTCTAAGGAGGTATAATTTATTTGTATGCTGTGTCGATTTTAGAATTTGCACAGAATGAAAATGCTTAAGTTTGTTAAGGGGTTCTAGTAACCCTAAATTAAGTTTGATTAAAATAAATATCATTATATATCACAAACAGAGTGATTGATTGTACGTGGCCTTTGATCTGCACCGTAAAGAAGCCATCTCAAATATGACTAATGAAACTGCCTAAAGGCCATTTCTAAAAGAAATTTATGAAATGGCAAAGTGGTTTAAACTTAATGGACAGTTCAGAATTACGAACAGGAATAGTTACTTCTGTTATAGCGACAAGCAAAACAAGGCCGTCATCTTGATATGTGTCTTGTTTTGAATCCGTCTTAGCATTTTGATTTTCTTAGGTGGCATGCCGTGGCTTGTCTCAATAACCCTAACGCTACTACGTCTCACAGTCACCTCACAGCCAGCACCACGTGGCTTGCGCGCGCACAAGTTCTATCTCCTGTAGCACTAAACTACGGGTATATATGGTCTCCGATTTCTTAGCCTGTGAAGCCCTCCCCCCGTGGCTGAGTGTTAGTATATCTCGCCTGTCACGCGGCCGACCCGGGTTCAACTCCCGGCGCCGGCGGACATAATTTTTCCCATTTTTTATTTAACCCCCTCCCCCTGTTCTTCGTTCCATCCCCACTGCCACGTTCTAGGGTTAGGGTTAACCAGGCTTCTCAAATACATTTCAAATTTAGCTATTAGTTCGAAAAGAAATGACAGAATTATGTTTCAGTCAAATACTTTGTTTTTCTCTCCCTCTGCAGTATCATACCAGGCACTCAGAAGATCTACTTGAAGACCTGGGGTTGTTCTCATAACAGTTCCGATGGAGAGTATATGGCAGGACAACTAGCTGCTTATGGCTACAAAATGACCGGTCAGTGAATTATCCGTATCTACTTTTAGGGAAACACAGAAATTAATATGTTCACAAAGGTGAAAACCATCATTCCTACAGCGCAAGATTGGTTAAAGATCATGTTTCTTTTCTTTAATATTTCATTTCTGTGCTTTCAATTGCTGTCTGTTTTTGTTTGCTTCACTGTATTGATGTTTTCTTGTTTGTTAATTGATTAGATCTTGTTTCTAGATAAATGACGCATTGTAAAAGCTTAATAAGTATTTATTATTATAACAACCTGATTCATAGTAAAACTGTATCCACTGAAACAGTTTTCTAGATAAAGTCTCACTATAATTGTGAAACCATATTACTATTAGGCAAAAAACAAATGTTGTATTGCCCTCAACAACAAACCCTAAAATTGCTATTTAATTCTTTTTTTAAAGATTTAGATTTTACCCAATTTGTCAAAATATTACTATGTTCTGCTTGACATGAATAAGTTTGCTTGAATAGATTGCTTTTAAACTATTATCACATTAGAAACATTAGTCAAATTGACCGACCCGACGATTTTTGGCACTTGAGGGCAACACAACACATTCATTGTGAGGCCTTATTGTGAAACCATATTACAATAGTTCTACCTCTATTTTCCCTAAAGACAATGACAAAGAGGCAGACCTGTGGCTTCTCAACAGCTGCACAGTGAAGAACCCCGCTGAAGATCACTTCCGCAACTCCATGAACGCAGCTCGTAAAGCCGGCAAATACCTAGTGGTTGCCGGCTGTGTGCCCCAGGCACAGCCCAGGATGGACTATCTTAAAGGTGTCAGCGTGGTTGGGGTACAACAGATTGACAGGGTGCTGGAGGTGGTTGAGGAAACGCTGAAAGGTAAGAACATGAACGCCAGCTACCAAATACCTGAAAATTGCTGGATGTGTACCCCATGCTCTGCCCATGATGGTCACTTTCATTTCATAAGTTCAAAGGTTACATGCTATCAATCTGTGGTGTTAAAGGCGAACTACCACTCTCGGTTTCTAGTCACATCCAGTTCTCTTGGGAATTTGACAAGGTTACAATTTCTCTGTTATCAAGTGAACAGGTTTATGATCAGTTCGTCTGTGGTGAACTACCAAAGTGAAATAGGTCTATAAAAATAGGGAATAAAGCAAAGAGCAACTAACATTTACAATGTGCATCAAAAGAAATGAGCACTACTTGGAAACGTTTTATTCATGTGTATCGCAGCTCTATTGATAATATTGTGTGTTCTGATCATAATAGTAGTATTGCTTTATTCCGTAATGTTTGAAAGGGATTAAAATCATGTTCTGGACATTTCACCCCTCGCTAGTCTAATGGTTGAGAGACATGCTATGCAATGCATTGGTCCATGGTTTGATTCACACTTAGGACCACTTTTTCAACTGATTTATTTCCTTTTGTAAAAGTTAGAGTTAGAAATATATTTTAAGTCCACACACTGTGTAGTTCCTACCTTGACAACCCCGGGTAGACAGTCATGTGGGTATTTCCATTGCTGCAATTATGTTTTCCATATCGAAGACCAAATTGAGAATATTTCTATTTAGGTCAAGTGATACATCATTAATAGTATACTCCCACATTACCCTTTTTCCTTTGCTCTCTCAATGATATGTTTTGTTTATATCTGTCCACAGGGAATACAGTGCGTTTACTTGGTCAGAAGAAGAAAGAGGGTCGCAAGACAGGTGGCGCATCGCTAGACCTACCCAAAATCAGACGCAACCCTTTAATAGAAATATTAGCCATTAACACAGGGTAAGCTGTAACATTGTCAATAGGTTGAAGAAAATCTCCTATGTATTTTACTAGTTTTCCCTTTAGAGTAACAAAAACTTACCAAGAGGTTACAAAGATGGATTGATTTAAACATGTTCAGGGGCAAATCACACATAGGAGGTTTTCCTAATTAGAATATCAGTCTCCGAAACCTATTTTAATTGGTTACCAAGAGGAATTTCATTTATTTAGCCAATCAGAAACAGTAAGACAAACCAACTGTGCTAAGTTATGTAGACGTTTTAATACGATTTAAAAAATCATGCATTTTACTCTTCAAACACACTTTAAGATTACAGACTTGCTCCAAAATGGAGAACCCAGGGTGTATTTTAAGGATTTTTTTGTGTTTAGCAAAACTGCTATTCAATTATTTTTTTGTATAGCAATTTACAAATTTTGCATAGCAGTTTTGTTTTACTTTTTTTAAAATTCCAATTTGCTGTTGATCCGTTAAATCTATACGGAATACTACGTGATTAAATGGCGTGAAATGGACCATTTACATCACTAATAATAGTAAGTTAAAATCAATCGGAACTTCGGAAGGAAATGATACGTGTCCCGAGTCAAAAATGTTGTGTAGCAAGTTTGCTATGCATGTACAAATGTGCGTCGCAGTTGTGCTTGATTGTGGCGCAAACTGCGATGCGATACCGGTTAAAATACACCCTGGGAGAACCACTTTTGAAAAGTATGATCACCGCGGGAAAAAGTAGGCAATACGGAAAGCTCCTTGCCGGGAAATGAATACCTCTCGCGGGAAAAATGCAAAGAGTGAGAAAAAAAAAAAAAAAAGTTCAAAGAAAAAAAGAAGAAAAAAAAAGAAGAAAATCGAAAATGTTGGAAAAACATTTACAGTGCGTTTTAAAATTTACAAGGCAAGCCAAACCTTATTGTAGTGGGCAGCAGTGTACTAGTGGTACAAAAACTCTCACTTTATTAGCGTATTTAACCCACAACGTGCCCACAACATTACGTTATGGAGGCTACCATTTTGGAATCGGAATATATCGTGTTTACGTTGTTGCCAGTTGGTTTACGCTAGGCCATAAATCGCTAGTGTCGTAACATGATAAAAATCCCTATTTATTTTTGTTCATAGTTAAGTTTCGTCTCTAATAAAGTTTTATAGTTTATTTTCTTTGTTTAATGTTTGATATGACTTTTATATGTATTTTTTTCGTTCATGTACACGAATCAACCCCAACATGACAGAAAGTGGAAATTAATGGTCCAATTAAAAATAGAATCATCACGACACAAATCATCTCCACGTGGTTCTTCACGTATACATCGCGTTCAAAACAACTCAACTTTTCAGAGGGAGTAATTTTCAGAGGGAGTGAACTTGTTGTCAATACATTAACCGCGTCCTGTGAACTTCGACGTTCTATCGATACGCATGTTTGGAACTGTGCAATTTGGAAGTGACTTCATTTTATTTATTTCGAAACAGCGGCAGCTACGTACGTCACAACACAAAAGTTCGTGGAATTTCGCCGATCCCCGTTTTCTTTTTGCAGTTAGAAAATGAAAATGTTCGCATGATTTTCGCGTGGGTTTTCAATGGGTTTCTAAATCATAGCGGTGCCCGTTCAAGGCTCCAAATAGCATTTACAGTGGTAGCATAGGCCATTTAGATTTCAGTAACTTTGCCATGCCGGATCGGCGAGATCGATCATTATTTAATTCACTTTCATTGTAGTTTCAAGCTTTTTAGAGTGATTGTTTGCCATTTTTGAAGGTTTGTTGAAATTATTGCTTAGTTTGAGACCTTTGACTTGGATTTGTTGATATTGGGAAATGGGAACACGACTTGTCTCTCGCGGGAAATTGCAAGTAGCTTGCCGGGAAAAAAACATTTTTTCAGGCGGTGAGTATGATTGAGGTTTGAGAAATGCTTGTGTCGTCCGTAAATAATAATAAACCCAAGTGGTGCCGAAAGAAGGGCTTGAAAAGTAATGTTTATTGTAAAATGTTGGTATAGAACCAAATTTTGTGATTTTGACAAACATTGTATTCTTTTATTTGTTGTTTTCCTCCCCAGATGTCTTAATCAATGTACATATTGTAAAACAAAGCACGCCAGAGGAGAACTAGGCAGTTATCCACCTGAAGATCTAGTAGAAAGAGTCAAGCAGTCTTTTCAAGGTAAAACATGTAAATGTGTAAGCTTCGTTTCTTATCATCAAGCATCAAAATATTGTAGATTGTAATTGTATTTTTATCATAAATTTCCCCAACCCTGGCAAACAACAAGAAATAATTATGGTTTCTAAAAGATGTGGGACGTTGCATCTCATTGTAGGTGAAAATTAAATACTAGTCAATAGTGTTCTTGTATTGAGATGCACAATATTTTATTATAACATTATGTTACAATATTAAGATATTGTGCAAGAAATAATCACGTTCTTCTACACTCATTCATTCATTCCCCATTTCTAATGCCTACCTCTACCCCTCATCCCACCCCACTGTCACTCTACATCATCCAACCCTAACTCACCCACTCCACTTCAGCCCATCCAAGTCCAGCAAAAAAAGATTTTTTTAAATGATCCCCTACAATAGGTTTCTTTACATGACGTTTGAACATGGTTAAACGTCCCAATGATAGAACATTGGATACATTAGGCACAAATTGTCCTTTGTTGTTATACAAACCCCTTCATGCCCTCTGATCGTTAGACTTCCACTTCCACTTTTCGCTCTTTACTTGTACCAATCGTCTGGTTATCCATTACATATCGATAATTCGTGCCACTATATGGATTGACATCATATCCATCTATCTCAAGCATTAATTTTCAACTGATTGAAATGGAATCTTGAGTTAAATATTTATTTTGGAATCGACAGGAATTATTTTCAAATATCAGGAGGTGTTATCACTTATTAGATTGATTGGCGAAAATTATTCTTTCATCCTACTAATAAATACCTCGTCCCTTTTTGAAACAGTTGAATTGAATTGACCGAAACAGATCACTTGTTTGTATGAGCAAACAAAGGATGAGTGGTGCCTATTGTATCCGTTGTAATATCAATGGGACGTTTAACCATGTTTGAACGTCTTGTATTTCTTTTGTGTGATAAAGAAAACAAATGTACCTGACTGATGCGGTGTCTTCCTTTATTATTTCAGAGGGTGTGTGTGAAGTTTGGTTAACCAGCGAAGACACCGGGGCATATGGTAAAGACATTGGTGTCACCATAGTAGACTTACTCAAACAACTCGTAGAGGTGATCCCGGAAGGCTGTATGCTGAGAATAGGAATGACTAATCCACCGTACATACTGGAACATTTAGAGGTAGGTTGGTTGCAAGGGTACAAGGGTAATTCCAGTAAAGCCATTTTGAGAAAAATGTCTCAGCCTCATCTGCTAGGGGTAGTCTCATTTAAGTAGCAAGTCAGATACCATATATTCTTTTTGAAAGGCGTTTATTGGGGTCAATTTTTCAAGAGCTAATACCGATAAAACATTGTGATTTTGAATTGTTTACATTGCTGAAGAGATCATTATTTTTATTATACAAGGGATCCAGTTGGTTCAGACTGACAGACTCCCTAAGTTGCTCAAATATTATTTTCCTATACCACGCCCTGTTGAGCGCCACTCACTACATCGCTGCTATGTTTTCGATCCAGAATATGAATTGCGCTGCATCTTGCATCATATTTTGACCAATTTTATTGCAAAAAGGTATTTATCTCATGGTTTATAGCTAAGAAGCTTAACTTTGCAGGGGAATTTGTTGCATTTTAGGACAAGAAAGGTGTCAAATCTATCAAATTTGTATTGGGGGGAGGGTATTTATTTGAGGGTTATTTCCATCACAAAAACTAGTGGGGGAGCGTTTATTAGAGGGGGCATCTATCACAGAATATACGGTAATATATCAGGTACTAAATTAACTTTCACACTTTCAACCCAGTTGAGTCAGATTGTCACTTGAGAAATGGTCATTCAGAATAAGATGAACTGGTCATTCAGAATAAAATGAACAAAAGCTACATTATTGTGTGTTTTTCAGGAAATTGCTAAGATCTTAAGACATCCCAGAGTGTACTCTTTCCTACACGTACCGGTACAATCTGGATCTGATGCTGTGCTGATGGACATGAAGAGGGAGTACTGTGTGGCGGACTTTAGACATGTCATGGATTTCTTAAGAGAAAAGTAAGTATTTATGAAAAATTCTTAAACAGCTAAGAAAGTTTAAGCAATCTCATTGGTTCACAGAGAAATCGGCGACATCTAGATGAGACAACTTAACACGGGGAGGTGGGGCCTACGTTTTATCAGTGCGCCCGACCTTCACAATGCGTGGTTTGCTCCATAACGCGCACTTCTGCAGTGCGTCTTTAGTGCTTTTTCTGCGTTTATGCCGGCGCCGCGACGCTTACGCATGGTTTACTCATCACATGTGATTGGATGGAATGTTCGTGGGTTATTCGATCCAAGCAGGGGTAAAAGTTGTCAAATGTGGACAATAAAATGTACTTATTTCTTTGATAAATGTCTAAAGTATGATTGTTTAAGAATGAGAATAAAGGTATTGTTTTTAGACCGTACCCGTGTTATATTGTCTGACATAAATGCGTTCGATAGTATTATTTTTTTTGCGTAGAACAACTCCGCCGCACTTAAAATAATACTATCGTCCGCATTTATGTCAGACAATATAACACGGGTACGGTCTAAAAACAATACCTTTATTCTCTAATTAGAAGCATAAAACCTAATTCAATAATTTCAGTTAATTTTTAAGCTTAACACTTTCCACGTGGCAGACGTCTGCAGACGACATTCCAAAAATTCATAAAATGTTTCAAAAATGTCAAAATTATTGAATTTCATTACCATATTTAGAATCACCATGAAAATGCATTGAAAAAGTACAAATATGCCTAGTATTGGTTCAGCAATCCTTGAGATAGACCATGACAGTTTAAAAAAGGTTTCTGAAAAATCTGTTTTGTATATTGTAAAACCAATAGCCGCACCGAAAGTTTTAACTAGACATATAATAAAGTGTGTGTCACAGTGTGTAATCAAATTAAATTGTCCATTGAAATTCTTAATTGTATGATAGTTTTTGATTTCTTAAAGTTCGATATTGTTCTTTGCCATTTTTTATATCGATTTGTTGACTATAGTCCATTTTGCTCAAAATGAGAATTCCACATAATTTCCGTCCATCTGTGGAATAATTATAATAGGCAATGACGTACTTCATTATCATATCATGTTAACGATCATGGGTTCAGATTCAGTTACAGACTTTGGCTAGGACTTTTTATTCAGTTTGTTAATGATTGTTATCAGTTGTTGCCTTGCAGCAGTTCTACAGCAACACTTGTATGAGTATATCTATTACAACGCTGAATGTAAATAGTGATGGGCCGATCCAGATCGGGAGTTCTAGATTGGGCCGATATTTGCTGGATCGGGAAAATTCCCCTCACTTACCAATCCACTGAACCGATCCAACATTTTTGAAAATTTAGGAATTTACAATTACTTTCTAGAAACGGTATCGTAAATCTGATGTAGCTAACCAGAATAGGAATTTAAGATTTACTTTCTAGAAACGTTATCGTTATTGGTAAATTGGGTTTTAATTGGATCAATAATTGCCACTTTTTTATTTACGTCGCACATGTATTATTTTATGAATGGCTTGGGCTAGCTGATAGGTTCAAAGTTTTAAAGGTGTTATTTTTGTGGATTGAGAGTGTATTTCCTGGGGGTTTGACCTGATACTAGTAATCACTGCCATGCCACATCGTAATTCGTAAATCATTCGGAGTCGGAACCAAGGAGGATATAACGTGGTCTGTATATCTTTATTAAATATTGGGATTGGCATCGAGATCAGCCAATTTGTTAAATTATGGATCAGGGATCGTCAATTACCGATCTAGGGTAAATCGGCCCATCACTAAATGTAAAGTTAACTGTCAATAGACAGGCTATATGCATTGTATCTGTATTTACAACTTTCAATATGAATGTTTTCTTTTCAGAGTGCCAAACGTGAACATAGCAACAGATTTTATTTGTGGCTTCCCAACAGAAACAGAACAGGTATGTTGAATAGAAAGAGAAACTAGGCAGTATCCTCTGCATTGTGCATTGCCAACAATCAATCCATTTGCCAATC
The DNA here is from genome assembly GCA_035610835.1 of Ophiura sarsii. Taxonomy (NCBI): domain Eukaryota; kingdom Metazoa; phylum Echinodermata; class Ophiuroidea; order Amphilepidida; family Ophiuridae; genus Ophiura; species Ophiura sarsii. Next base: position 78,370,215 of record CM069441.1, on the reverse strand, counting down.
TCCTAACAACTTGGGAATCAACTTATCATCGCTGTTCGGTTACAACCTTGTATCTCTATCCGGCCCTTCAGCATGTTTCAAGTAATACAACCTATGTACAACCTTTGGGCAGTCTGCTCTAAGCATGTTCAAGGGCTAAAACTCATCTATCATAATCTTGTAAGTGATCTTGCCACTGAACAGATATAAAGCAACACTTCCTATGAATAACCGTTGAGCAGTTTAACTTAATACAAGCTGAAGATCCAGAAAAACATACAAGGTTTCGACAGAACAGCGATGTCAGGTATTGGGAAATGCTCACTACAAAACACCTACTACAAAATGCCTATATTTGATTCAAACTCGGAAACTCTCCTTGCATTCCCATCAATCACTTGAAATTCCAATTTCCAATCAGTGTAGAAGTTGACTTCCTTAATTGGCCTACACAACATGGGTGTCACACCTTCGAAAATGACCAATGACACGTAATAAGCAGGTTTGCTTAAATTCTGTGCCGATGTAGAATGTCTGTACACTATACAGGCTGTGCACAGAGATTCCTTTAACCACATAGACCAAAAATCAATAAGTTGTACTTTCACCTCATCGCCTGATGTGTGGTCATTTCATTTGGTAGTATTTCAGTTTGGCCCTCTAGCACCCAAGCTTGTGTCTGTGGAATGTCAGGTGAAACTCAGGGTTCTCAATCTGTTTTATCAAATCCCCAAATTACACTCTGAATTGCTGAGTTGTTCAGATATTTAGTAAACTCCTCATGGTAGCATAGTCTGTACGGCACACATTACAATGCGTGCCTCTCCAGAAATAAAAAAAATTGACAAAAGCGTGGGGGTCAGAATATTTCTGATATAAAGGGTGTACTTGTATAAAGCGTGGGGATCAAATAAAAAGGTTGGGGTTAAATTCCCTGCGGATAATAATTTCTCAGCAGTTGTCAAAATTAATCAAAATACGGTGTCGCTAGTGCTAATAATAATATGATAATTATCTTAAATGCCTAATGAATTACGAGAGTCAGCAGCAAGTATTCCTCATTTATAAAAGTTGCTGAATGACAAAATAGCCAAAGGATCCGATCATAAACCTTGTGACCCAAGTTAGGGAGCAATTCTGTAGCCAAATTTCTACAAATTTGCGCGTAAAGTTGAATATGGAATGTCCGAAAATACGCGAGGTAGCAGAATTCGGAATTCTTGCGTAGTGTTACTACACATACATAAGTCCAATGTTTTACATTACAATTTTCAAATTTACCGACCCTACATGTACAAGGGTAATTCTCTTACATACTACTGCAAATGATAATAACTAAAGTAACTAGTGGTGGCTTATTAATTATCTAGTTCATTAATGATGATTAAAGGACCAAAATTAGATTGACACGTCTTACAAAAATGACCTTGGGATGGGGTAAAATAAAAAGGGTGGGGGTCTGACCCCTGTCCGGACAGTAGGTAGTAGGCATAATCTTGATAACAAGAGTTATCGTGTAGTGTTTCTATGGAATGTCAAGTGAAACCAGGGTTCTTAATGTTTTGTCAAACACCAAAAATTGCACCCTGAATTGCTCAGTTGTTCAGATATTAGTAAACTCCTCATGGTAGTAGGCATAACTCTTGCTAACAAAAGTTATTGTGTTGTGTGTGTGTATGGAATGTCAAGTGAAACCAGGGTTCTCAATCTGTTTTGTCAAACACCAAAATTGCACCCTGAATCAGATGTTACAAAACCCCCCACAGAAGCAGGCATCACTCTTGCTGACAAATTTGAATTTGATTTTGCCTTAGCATCTTTTTCTATAGTTACAAAACTGTTTTGTTCTTTTCCATTTTAGTCATAACAAGCACACATTTATAGACACTGCCTGTATATTATTATATAAATTCATTATATTGGGTTGAGTTTCTCATGCCAAGTGCTCGTGAGTGGGATCTACCCTGTGGACCACCTATTGAGAGCCCCTACATTACACAAATTATAAAGTAGCACATTTCTCCCTCAAACTTACCTTTGAACAGGACCATGCCGAGACTTTGACATTGGTAGAAGACTACAAATTTGCCAGTGTCTTCATCAACCAGTTCTTCCCTAGACCGGGTACACCAGCCGCCAGGATGCCACAGGTACCGGCTCAAGAGGTAAGACCACACAGCAGAGGTATTTTGACTGATTGTTGCAGTCTTGATGCGGCTCCCACTACAGCTATAGCTACCTATATGGGACCCAACACGAGTAAATGAGGCGCAATGAGGAAATATGAAAATTGAGCTATTTATGTCGTGATAATATGTATGAATTAAGGGACATTTTGGTTCTAAAGTCAATGTTATTTCACATTCCTAACTAAAGTTACGGATTATTGAAGATCACTTTGTCTAAAAACACCAAATAAAAATTGTCAAGTTATGGATATTTAAAGTTTTGGTTTTGTTAACAAATCAATGGAGTAAATGAAAAATAAATACTTAAAATTGTAGATTGTCTCTTTATTTTCATCATTTTGAATCTTTGGTTGGATACAAGAGGTGTCAAATATCAGAAAGAATACTTGTTATGAATTAAACTGATTTAACTGAGCCACATTTTGGCTCTTAAATCAAATTAGCTAATGCCTCAATGTGCCTCATTTTACTTGTGTTGGGTCACATATACCGCCCCTTCATACAAGCAAGCATTTGTATGATTCCACGACAAGATCAAAATGCTTGATAAAAACAAAACAATATAAAATGCCATACAATGAAGACGATTGCAGGTGATATGTGAGATGATATGTGAGGAATTAAGGATATTGAAGAGTTTTGATGTTATTTTTGACATAATTAATGGACTTCCCAAGTGCTGTGGTTAGATGATTTCATATGTTCAGAGAGACATAGCAGTCATGTTTTAAGCAGAAATGAGAAATGTCATTGGCATGTTTTAAGCAGAAATGAGAAATGTCATTGGCATGTTTTCGATTGTGCTGCTGGAGACAGGACAAGGGCATGTATATGTTGGTTGGTGAAGATGAGGACAAAATATTATGGACCCAGTGCAATTCCATTGATATATTTTGGAAAAACGCAAATGCATGTTTGTTGAAATTTCTATTCTAACTGAAAGCGATTGTAGTTTGTGGAGACTTGGAGTTGTCTGATCGTATACAGCCCTCCATACCCACATCCCAGCCCGATTTCATTCCATCCTTTCATAGCATACATGACACAATGTGTCCTCTATTGCAGTGATATTAAAGGCCACTTTATTTCTTGATCACATCATTACAGGTCAAACATTCATCTCTGTAATGATATCGACTCCATTTGTACTATAATCAAAACAAATTAGTGTCGATCATAGCGTCATAATTCTATCAGGGTCCTATGCACCTGGTGCGTCATCATGACGGCTGGTGCGCCTGTTGTTTTGTTATGCAGTGCATCGCAAGACCGCGTTCAACCTTTTGATGAACTTGAGCACTCGGATTATATACGCTATGATCGACAATTATTTGTTTTGATTATAATGAAGTGCCCGAATGTAAGAAAGGAAAAGAATGTGATCATCTATACATTTTGAATTAGCTGGCATGATAGCATCTTGTCAGTTTCTTTGTTGTTAATATATACAGACTGTAACAAAACAAGTTATACAATCGCAATTTTATTTTTAATTTAATGTTAAAATCATGCAATGTCAAAATCTTTTACACTCTGTGTTAAGTTCCGTTTTGGCTACCAGAATCATTTTATTTGGTCTTTTTAACTACTAGCGTTTAAAATTTATGACTAATCTAATAAGTCGTCACGAAATCAGGTTGGGCCACTTTCACAATATCATACAATCTTACATCTTGTATAAATTAAATGGTTAGGGTATCATGCAAGGAACATTAAAGAGAACAATATAATTTGTTTTCAAATAGTTTTATTTCATTTGAATAAATAAATTCATAAAATGAATAAATTATATTTGTAAGGCCCTAACCTTCTTTGTAATACTTTTAACCACTTGAAATGAGCCATTGTTGTCTAACAAGAGCGCTCTACTGCTATGTTCCTGGTTCGATTCCATTCATATTCATCCCAGTGGTTTACCATTGATTAAACCAAAGTGGCCCAGGTGATTTCATGACTACTTTAGACAATTGATCATATCTCTGCTTAACAATCATCGATTGTCATGAACAAAGCTTATTCGAAAGCTAAGAAAATTTCCCTTGCACGCCATTAAAACTCGAAACAGATATTTTACGGGAGATATTTTTAATATTTTTTTCAAAACTGTATAACTTTTTTTGTTACAGCCTGTACATCTTGAACAATGGCTATCCCGTTCAAACAGATTTGAACAATGGCTATCCCGTTCAAACAGATTTGATACATGAAGATTCCTTCCAGGCTGAGTTGATGGAAGGCCACCGTCTGAATATCCTCTTTTTATCATAAATGTGACCATGTACATGTATCAAAATCTACTGTCAAATCAATATTTTTTTAGAAAAAGAAGAGGACAAAGGAGTTATCGACATTATTTCAAAGTTACCTGCCGTATGAACACAAACTTGGAGAGAGATGTCATGTGTTGGTGACGGAAGATTCTACTGATGGCCAGTACTATGTAGGGCACAATAAGTGTTATGATCAGGTAGGTCTGTGTTGGTAATGGGAGATTCCACTGATTGCCAGTACTATGTAAGGCACAATAAGTGTTATGATCAGGTAGGTCTGTGTTGGTAATGGAAGATTCCACTAATGGCCAGTACTATATAGGGCACAATAAGTGTTATGATCAGGTAGGTCTGTGTTGGTAATGGGAGATTCCACTGATGGCCAGTACTATGTAAGGCACAATAAGTTTTACGATCAGGTAGGTCTGTGTTGGGAAAGGAAGATTCCACTAATGGCCAGTCCTCCTATGTAGGGCACAATAAGGGTTGTGATCAGGTAGGTCTGTGTTGGTAACGGAAGATTCCACTGATGGCCAGTACTATGTAGGACACATTAATTGTTATGATCAGGTAGGTCTGTGTTGGTAACGGAAGATTCCACTGATGGCCAGTACTATGTGGGGCACATTAAGTGTAATGATCGGGTAGGTCTGTGTTGGTAACGGAAGATTCCCCAGATGGCCAGTAATATATATGGGACACAATAATTGTTATGTGTTGGTAACGGAAGATTCCACTGATGGCCAGTACTATGTGGGGCACATTAAGTGTAATGATCGGGTAGGTCTGTGTTGGTAACGGCCAGTACTATGTAGGGCACAATAAGTGTTATGATCAGGTAGGTCTGTGTTGGTAATGGAAGATTCCACTGATGGCCAATACTATGTGGGGCACATTAAGTGTAATGATCAGGTAGGTCTGTGTTGGTAACGGAAGATTGCACTGATGGCCAGTAATATATGGGACACAATAATTGTTATGTGTTGGTAACGGAAGATTCCACTGATGGCCAGTCTTATATGGGGCACATTAAAGGTCAACCAAAATGGTGATTCAAGTATATTTTATTCAATGGGGTATGTTTAGAAGAATATTATGCAAAAAGAATTTCTTTAAAATATCGTCCAGGGAAAAATATATACAAGAAATCAATCATAATTTCCAGTGTTTCTTTTTTAGTGTGGGATGAACTGTATACGGATGACGCGTTACTACGTAACAGGTGTTACTCCCAACTCGGTATCGGTCCAGGTCTCGATCGATAAGTCTGCACAAACAAAAGTCATGAGTGGATGCTTACGCTATCGACCTATTGAGGTTCTGTGTGCGAGCCTGGGTAACACTCATGACGTATACAGGGTAGTAATTTGCCATCGTCAATATTTATGATACAAATTATCTATGCTTAGAAACTCTATATTTTGTTTTCGGTGCAATATTAAAGGACAATTCTTTTTGCATTTTGTTTTTTACAATATCCTCCATCGAGAACAAAAAACTTGAATCACCATTTTGGTTGACCTTCAAGTGTAATGATCGGGTAGATCTGTGTTGGTAATGGCCAGTACTATGTAGGGCAAAATAAGTGTTATGATCAGGTAGGTCTGTGTTGGTAATGGAAGATTCCACTGATGGCCAGTACTATGTGGGGCACATTAAGTGTAATGATCGGGTAGGTCTGTGTTGGTAATGGAAGATTCCACTAATGGCCAGTACTATGTGGGACACAATAAGTGTTATGATCAGGTAGGTCTGTGTTGGTAATGGAAGATTCCACTGATGGCCAGTACTATGTGGGACACAATAATTGTTATGATCAGGTAGGTCTGTGTTGGTAACGGAAGATTCCACTGATGGCCAGTTCTATGTAGGGCACAATAAAGGAAGGTCAAGCGTATTTGAGTGAGTGCTGTTTATTATCTGCAATGTGATAGCAATTCTCTGGCAATTCTCTGACCAATCGCATAATTGCATTTGGCACGTAAATGATGCGTCTTAACTTATGTGCTGACAGTGACACATGAATGTGCATGCATGTCAAAGATGAATCCCGGCATTGGCGCATTAATTGGCGATTTTGAAGAATGGTGAACACAATAGGAGGGCAGTATTTCAAAATGGGTATATTCAATAGGAGAGAGCATACTTGGGTAAAACCTGTGAAATATATAAAGAATGTGCAGTCTGGTGTGCAAAGTCCACCATACCTGTACTTGTAAAAGTCTTATGATGTATCTAATAATAATAATAATAATAATAATCATTTATAAAGCGCATTAAACAAGTGGTATCTATGCGCTGTACAACTAACAAACGACTAAAGACCAATTATAAAACTATGTAAAAACACATAAATTTAGACAGCTAAAGATTAAAACCCAACTGCCAGCAGGTGGCTAGAAGTAAACGAGCAAATTTGCAAAAATGACAATATATAATTACGTTGATATGTGTGTAAAACAATAAAATGCATTAATAGCAGAGCGTCAATATACAAGTATTAAAACACAAATATATAGATTTTTATTTTTTTAAAACACAACTGAAGCATATTATAGTACATGACTAAAAAATCAGATGCCATAGGCAGTTTTAAAAAGATGAGTCTTAAGTCCTGATTTGAATTTAGTCACTGTTGGTAATGTCATGATGTTGTCACTGGAATATGCATTGGCATCACATTGGTACTTCATGCTGCTTTCTCTTGATGCAAGTCGCTATATAGAGCCATGTTAATTAAATGTCATTATTATCATTCTGATTCTACAGGTTTTAGTTCCGAAAGAGGATGGACTCCTTGGCAAGATGGTGGAGGTGGAGATTATAGAAACTGGCAAACACTTTCTCAAGGCAAGATTGATTCAGGATGGTGACGTGTACACGCCCTCGATAGCAGAACCGTTACCCAAAGGTCACATATCCGGGGCATCAATTACTCAGGTGAGAGGTCATATAGACTATAAACCAAGCTCAAGGTGAATCTTGCTACCTGGCTTCTCCTGTAATCTTGAAAAACCTATATAGGTCTGTTGAATGCAAATTTGAGAAAACAAAGGAAAATTGTTCCCATATTTTTTCCAGACTAGGTTTTTCGGTATAATTCTGTTATACCCTACACACCTACATCAGTAGTATGCGTCGTTCTTAAAAATCATGCACTATGAATACCTCTATACTAGGTTCTTCCAGATTAAAAACTGCCGACAGGGAATTACCAGTCTATTTTAAACCTTTACTTTGCAAGTAGGCTGATTACTCACGTAAAAGTAAAAGGCCATTCAGAATTTTGAAATAACTTTCATCAATTCAGATTCCGTCTCTATTATTTGAAAAACCCATTAGTAATGGCTGAAAATATACAGTTACAAGTTACCGCTGATCATTTCATGCAGTATCATGTGACAACTGTACTCGTGCAAAGTGCTGTGATTTCCCCAGAAATGTACGGTGCCTGGAGCCTAAACAAGGTTGCTCCCTTCAAGATTTCACTTTTTGCATCTAAATTGCATAGAGAGTAAAATTATGTTTGGTTATGCAACATCCTTTGGACCAAATGAACATTATATGTTGATATCTATCCATGTTTGGTAGTTAAGGTTGTGTTCGTGCGCACCGCCTGAAAAAACGTTTTTTCCCGGCAAGCTACTTGCAATTTCCCGCGAGAGACAAGTCATGTTCCCATTTCCCAATATCAACAAATCCAAGTCAAAGGTCTCAAACTAAGCAATAATTTCAACAAACCTTCAAAAATGGCAAACAATCACTCTAAAAAGCTTGAAACTACAATGAAAGTGAATTAAATAATGATCGATCTCGCCGATCCGGCATGGCAAAGTTACTGAAATCTAAATGGCCTATGCTACCACTGTAAATGCTATTTGGAGCCTTGAACGGGCACCGCTATGATTTAGAAACCCATTGAAAACACACGCGAAAATCATGCGAACATTTTCATTTTCTAACTGCAAAAAGAAAACGGGGATCGGCGAAATTCCACGAACTTTTGTGTTGTGACGTATAGCTGCCGCTGTTTCGAAATAAATAAAATAAAGTCGCTTCCAAATTGCACAGTTCCAAACATGCGTATCGATAGAACGTCGAAGTTCACAGGACGCGGTTAATGTATTGACAACAAGTTCACTCCCTCTGAAAATTACTCCCTCTGAAAAGTTGAGTTGTTTTGAACGCGATGTCTACGTGAAGAACCACATGGAGATGATTTGTGTCGTGATGATTCTATTTTTAATTGGACCATTAATTTCAACTTTCTGTCATGTTGGGGTTGATTCGTGTACATGAACGAAAAAAATACATATAAAAGTCATATCAAACATTAAACAAAGAAAATAAACTATAAAAATGAATTAGAGACGAAACTTAACTATGAACAAAAATAAATGGGGATTTTTATCATGTTACCACACTAGCGATTTATGGCCTAGCGTAAACCAACTGGCAACAACGTAAACACGATATATTCCGATTCCAAAATGGTAGCCTCCATACCGTAATGTTGTGGGCACGTTGTGGGTTAAATACGCTAATAAAGTGAGAGTTTTTGTACCACTAGTACACTGCTGCCCACTACAATAAGGTTTGGCTTGCCTTGTAAATTTTAAAACGCACTCTAAATGTTTTTCCAACATTTTCGATTTTCTTTTTTCTTTTTTTTCTTTTTTTTTTCTTTTCTTTTTTTTCTTTTTCTCACTCTTTGCATTTTTCCCGCGAGAGGTATTCATTTCCCGGCAAGGAGCTTTCCGTATTGCCTACTTTTCCCCGCGGTGTTCGTGCCTCTAACATTTGGATTAAAGTTATAAATTTCAGTTTAATGAACTATCCTTTTGAACTATTAAAAAAAGCATTTAAACATATTTTTATGCCAATCATGCCGTGCCAAATTTGGAAGTCAAAAACTGCCTGTCCTGGGGCCAGTTGGATGCCAAATTTGGCCCCCAGAAGAGAAGTGTAAAAGTGGGCTAGCCTAAAGTGCAGTGGCATAACACATTATTCGTTCGGCTTAGGTTTAACTCTTTAACAAATTCTATTAAGTTTTTGACAATAAAACATTTGTCAATAGACTCACGTGTCTTGATATTTGATTATTGTTGTACTACGGCACACACAGCGTGCGTGCAAATAGTGATGGTTGTGGCACACGTAGTACGTACATGTACATGTACTGGCTCACACAATGCATGCAGTACATGTCTCTGGTACATGTACCGCCTCGAAAGCCACGCAAGAGCCACAAAAACAAGTAACACGCATGACAAACAATCTGTTTCGTAAAAGTTTGTGTTGCCAGTTTTCGCCATATATATATGTCACTGGAAGCTATCGCAACTAAACCCTCTAAATGTCTCTTTATATTTGTTATTGCAGAATACAATGGAAGTTGGTAGCATCAGTAAACAGAACAACTGGCTCACCTTTGCTGTATGTGGTGTCATAATAGCTGCTGTATTTAGACTCATATTCATTGCTCTACAGTATAGATAGCACACAGACAATTAAACAGTTTTACTTTGTATAGAAACACTTTGTATAGAAACACTTTTTATTTCAAATTGAAATAGTATTACGTGTCTGCAAATGTTGACAACTTTGATGTTGCTGCTTATTTGGGTTCATCCTTTATGTAAGCTTTCACAATAACTAGTCTAGTGTTAAGACTTCATTCAGGGGTTGTAAGCTTTATTCTGTGTACTCCCTCAATGAAGTCTTTACCCAAGACTAACTCAGGCTCTCTTACGTGAAGGTAACACCCTTCTTATCTGCAAGCTGTAAAGAAAGGTTTTAAATGGAGATTTACGTTCACCATGCATGTCATCCTGTATTGCACACAAAAATGTGCAGTGTTATCTACATCTTCATCATGATCTCAACAAAACCTGTGCAGCAACTGGCTCAGGGGGCAGCCAGAAGATGATTCCACTTTGTACAAATTTGTGGAATGTATAAGGGAAACGGTTCAACTGGCTCACCAATGCTGTATGTGGTATCATAATAGCTGCTGTATTTAGACTCATATTCATTGCTCTACAGTATAGATAGAACACAGACAATTAAACAATTTTACTTTGTATAGAAACACCTTTTATTTCAAATTGAAATAGTCTCACATGTCTTCAAATCTGGACAACGTTGATGGGTTTTGCTCTTCTGCACCATGCATTTCATCCTGCATTGCACACAATGATTGTGAAGAGATCTACGTCTTCATCGTGATCTATGGTTGTTCTCAACTAAACCTGTGCACCAACTGGCTAAGGGTTGTATGTGGTGCACTATGTGTGCACTATGAACTATGTTCCATGGTTTACAGTCATAAAAAAGTTAATTTACCAGGTAATAAAAGTGCTGATAACTCTGAAAGTATAACTCCTACATAAACATGTTGAATTATAAAGTTGTTGAGAAAGTTCTCACCTTTAAGTCAATATATTGCACGCTAAGAATGGTTGATTATTAAGGATGTTAAGAACGATTTTCATATTCACATTTTTCATTTCAACACGGTTAGAGTATGACAGGTAAAGCGTGTGTGCCGTATTGATCTATCAGAACAATGAGGCAGGTCGGCCTGGGCATCGACAGGTGAATTAGCACAACTACTACCAAGTTCTGACGACCCTTGTAGAGGTCCTCTTCAGCCTGTCCCCTATGGCTCGGATCATTCCTATCTCTATGCCACTGCCTGTGGCTTCTCCACGAAAAATCACCACTGCCATTTCGTGTGTGGCTCGGATCGCAGCCCTGCCGCTCCCCATGGGACCGATCTCGGCTCATCTCACGGTTGTCGGCTCACGGTTCACGGCTCTGCAGATCCGTACGGTGTTCTTTTCGGCTCCGTTCACAACTCTATTGGTCCGTACGGCTCTCCTCTCAGCTGCGTTCATGGGTCTGTTGGTACGTACGGGACTTCTCTCGGCTCCAATCACGGCTCCGTTGATCCGTACAGCTCTCCTCTTGGTTGCGTTCACGGGTCTGTTGGTCCGTACGGCACTTCTCTCGGCTCTGCTTACGGCTCTCCTCTCGGCTCCATCCGCGGTTCTGTTTGTCTGTATACAACTCTCCTCTTGGGTCCGTTCACGGTTCTGTCCACGGCTCCGTCGGCCGCTGCTTTGGTCAGAGCATCGGCTAGGGGAATAAGAGCTGCTGGACGACCCTCAGACAATCTGGGTCATGTCGGGAACCGCCTGGGATGTTGCCTCTGTCGATGAGGTTTCGGCGTTGTCCATGGCAGCAGCTTCTTTGGCGGCAGCTGCTTCAGCTTTACGCTGCTACTTTCTCAGCTTTTCCAACTCCTGCTTGGCCGCCTTATCGGATTCTAAAGCCGCTAAACCAGCCTTCGACCAGTCTCTATCCAGCTCACACAGGTCTTCCTGAGATCAGGGTTAACAGAATGGGCAAACAGAGTGACCATCTTTTTCATCCAGAGGTAGAAATTTGTGACATCCTTCACAAGCTCAGCACTTTTTCTCGGACATATCCACTTATCTGGAAAGAACAATAAGAACAGAATAAAGATGTATAAGTATTATAGAGTGCCCCACGAAACCGTACTTTATCTTACTTTTGTACTGTAACTTCCTTGGTATCAAACCATTCTTTACATGCAATATTTAGGGGTTCAATAAGGTTTCGGAGTTGTTTATCTTGAATCGACAACGGTAAGACGGGTTTAAGCTGCCCGAGCAAAATAAACCCGTCTTACCGTTGTCGATTCAAGATAAACAACGACGAAGACCTTGTTGAACCCCGTTCAACAACGACCAGACATATTTACATCATTCAAATGTAAATATCGTTTTGGATAATTAATGAAAACAAGTACAAAACTTGTTTTAATAGGCTTAATTTGACATAAAAAATAGCTGCTCTTCAAAAATCGAGAAAAAAAGGTTTACGTTTATTATAATTAGGCCCTTATTTGGACATCGTCCGTTCCCCGTAAATGGGCGATCGAACTTCAGAATGGGCTGGGTTACAAAAGGTAAACATGAGAGAAGACAAATTATTTCGCAAGTAATTGTGAAATTAAAAATATTTTGTAAATAGCATTTTATTCACACACCACCTTTAACATTCAGAGAAAAATTAAATCAAGAATGCGTTTAATTTACACAACACATTTTGATACATGTTTATAGAATATTTGTATAAAATCAAAACACACCCCTCCGTTTCAATAGTGATACGGTCCTGGAGATCAAAGCGAACACATTTCGCCGCGATGATGCAAAATTGGCGATTCTCTTGTGCTCAGGTAGCGACGGTTCAGCTAAAATTGTGGCTTTAGAAGTGAACCTTTACATATGGCTGCCTCGGCAAGAATATTATATAGCTACATTTCGGTAAATAAAGCTATTTGCTAACTTTAAGGATTGCATGGCGAAATGCCTTTATACGCCGAAAAAATGAACACATTTTTGCGAACATTTTTTGTTTGTTTACAATTTTGCGGTATCCAAATAAGGTTCGCTATCCTAGTAATTTGCATATGAACAGTGGGTTTATCTCAAATCAACAACGCTTTGTTACTGTACTTAAGGTATGGGGGAGTTGTTGAACTCAAATTAAAGAAGAGAAATTACTCAACTACATAATTATGATATTTCCAACTAGGAGTAATACCTTTAGAATTATAAGCACATAATTATCTTACCTGGTAAGTTACTTTGTTATAACTGTAGTGGCAATAATTATAGCTACCTTTAACTCTGAACAGATGATAAACTTCTTTCTTTTTTTTAAGCTTATATGGCAGTTATACAATTTTAGATTTGTATAGAAATCTTTTTATTGACTCTTTTTTTGCTGCCAGGTGTATTATAGTGGAGATTTGCTGAAAATAAAATGAATGGTTCAGAACCAGAAGGCCTTCACTCACTGTTGTTGGTACCAAAAGAATAGAATGGGATAGCTTACCATTGAAGACATTAACTTTATGCACAAGCTCCTTGTCGCATTTAAAGAACTATGGTTATTGTCGTTATGATTCTCAATTCATGACACATTCATTATGTGATAACACACAGAACAATTGCATAATTTGTCATATGGGTATTTCCACAGTAATGATACCTTTTCTTGTTTGTGGCTCTAAATCTTGTTTCAAATTGATTTTCTAGCTCATATTTGGCCAACACTACTGTAAAGTAGCAGGGAGATAACGAGCAAAATTTCAGAATCCTAGCTTAATTTTGATTTTTTTTTGTACACAAACCCTATGGTAACGGTTGTAACATTTTTTTGACATACACATGTTACAACCGTTAACTTTTCAATCTTGACATACAAAATATAAAAGCCTAAATCTTGAAAAGTTGACCATGTATGTGGGTTGTGCTTATTTCTTCAGTTGGCGGACATCAATTACTTGAAACAAAACCAACTGGGGGTAATTTTGATAAATATCAGGGTCTGGAGAACTGTCCGAATGCGTAACGGGTGTAACGTATGTCAATGTTACAACCGTTATAAAATTAGTCATAAAATGTCATAAAATGTCATGAAACTTGAAAAAATGACAATATTTCAAAGTCCTTTCCCTTTATTCAGGTAGCCTTAATGTGTTGAATTACAAAAATCAAGGAAAGCCCTCCTAACAATTAATATCTGCTTCAGTAGGCCATTTAGTAATGTTTGACATACAGAAATGTCACATTTCTGTATGTCAAACATTAAAAATGACATACTGAATGGCCTCCTGAAGCAGATATTAATTGTTAGGAGGGCTTTCCTTGTTTTTTGTAATTCAACACATTGAAATATTGTTATCTTTGATGATCAGCAAGGAGTAAAGAAATGTCTGTTACAGTAGAGACCGGCTTTGGAAAATGTTCATCGTATGTGCTATGATAATACAGGGTGTATCAAAAAAAACGCAACACTTTTTTTCGCGCGCTCTCCGATTACGGCAAATCACAAATCACTCTGAAATTGATATATTCTGTTAGGTGTACTTATTGGCTATCACATAGTCAAATTACAGCGATATCGATTATTGATTCGCTGAGATATTAACAATACACGTAGACAAGTGCAAAACACGTTTTACATCGTTTATCCTGTATGCCTGATTTTCTTGTCAGGTGAATATTAGCAAGACACTTTAATAACTCATTGTACTTAAATAATTGGAATCAAACTCATCATTCTGAGAAAAAAATGACATGTTAAAGGTATCAAATGTCTGGCTATTACAGTGTCATATCAATATTAATTAAATCTGGCAATACATTAGTTGATAGTTAATGACACAATTTGAAAATCCAGATTACAAAGTCTGTTTGCAAATCCTCTCTCTTTTTCTCTCTTTAATGTCATAAATAAAACAGTATGGCACATTATTCAAAAGATAAACAAATGGAATAGTCCAGTGAAGGTAGTAATTGTCTTGTATGAATCAGTCATTGTTAGTCTGTTGTGAATGGGAATGGGACATTATGGTGCTGCTCGACCCTCAAAATGCTGTCCTTGTTTTATGATGATTCGATTATGAACTTTAATTTATGAAAGAACGTACCATAGACATCATGTGGCGATCATAGCAATCGGTGCTTCAGAACTTAAAAAGGTTGATTGACCTATTCAAATGCTCGAATGATTATCAGATTACACGATTCAATGATTTTATGTACCACCTTACTCAAACAAAGGAAATTAAGATAAACCATTCCAGACATTAAAGTTACATAGTTATTAAACTGTTAACCCATAACACTAATCGGACAGGAAAATCCAAGTTTTTAGAACGAACGATGTAAAACGTATTTTGCACTTTTTTTCTACTTATACCTTTAATATCTCAGCGAATAAATAATTGATATCGTTGTAATTTGACTATGTGATAGCCAATAAGTAGACCTAACAGAATATATAAGTTTGAGAGTGATTTGTTATTTACTGTGACCGTACAGCTCTCGACAAAAAGTGTTGCGTTCTTTTTGATACACGCTGTATAATAGCACATTGTTAATCTTACATCTTGATTTGTACAGAACCCCTTTTTATTTGAAATGGATATGATATAGTTTTGTGTGTTTTGAAATCATCATAATGTTGGGGTCATTTTTGGCTGCAAAGCTATGGAAATAAAATGTTTTAACAATATTAAAAACTAATGCTAGATAACTAAAATTGAGAGTCTTTAAAAGAGCCTGATTCTAATTGACAAGGTCCTCTTGAAACTTCTGGAGATAATTAATCGAAAGGCAATTGAATATAACATAATGTTCAATGGCATTCCTGCTACACATTGACCAGGTGGATTTTCTTTTAACCCTTTTGATGTTTATAGTCCCACATCACCAAATAAGTTTCCTATTGCTTTTTGTGGTTAAAAGAGGTCAAATTCATGTTAATTTTTGTCAACTCTAGAGCAAACTGGTTTATTTAAATAATTGTTTTTTATTAAAGATCAGGATGTATTCTGGCTAAAGCTATCACTTTTGAGGATTGAACAGCATTAGTTTTCGCTATGAACCAATGAAATCTAGCTTAATAGGTACGACAGACTGTCTATAATCTAAGATCATCATCATCGGTCGTCCTTGGACGGAACGATGGAAGCAGCTTAGTTGCCTCCATCATTCTTTCTTGGCTATTTGTTTACTCCATTGGTGCGCCACGTCTAGTGGAGGTATGTATTTGATAAGGGATTTGATCTCTAAAAAAAGTGAAATCATGTAAATTAATAGCAGTCAAGAAAGGGCGAAGCGAAAGATTTTGGGTTTAATATGAGGGCACAACCTACAAATGCCAAATATAAAACATTTAGCTGCATTTACAACACTTTTTACCTTTTCTAGGACGTCAACATTAGACTTACCATGGGTTTTACCAACGGGTATTGGCAGTATGCAACTATTTGGTGGTGTGCACAAGTTTTGGTTTGGTCTATCGCACTATTTTTAAAATGCGATTTTCTACTCAACCCATAGCTTGCTCTCATACTAAACACAACACCAAAAGTAAGCCCCTTCTCAAAATGTCGTCATAACATCGTAAGGTAAAACATTTTACCAATAAAACTTAGTTAGAAATAATCCTATGACTGTTTCCTAAGTGTTGTTTGAAAATGAAAGATGTCCATGACTTCATGGCTGAATGAGCTCAAATGGAAGACAAAAACTGCCCTTCTCGAAAATATTCATGTGGGGGGAAAGAACCCTTCAAAAAATTACAGAAGACGCGTGATGTCCCCCTGAGCCCCCCACTTGGAACCCTTGCCCCCCCCCCGCTTGCCCCCCAAAATGAAATCAAGTACGGCTGTAAATGAAATTTACAAACAAAGTACACACCAAATCCCCCCCCCCCCCAATAATGATATCGTGTCGGTTGAGATTTGCACTGTCGGTTCATTTGACGAAAGGAATCATGGAATTATGATGTTCATAAGTACACATATGAAAAAATTTCGCGCGCTACGCGCGCATGTCTTCCCAAAATGAAATATTCTTTGGTACAAGCTTGTTTAGAGCCAAAATGTAGCTCAACTGTCCAAAAATAGCTGTAAAGCCGAAAATTTTCGTGCGCTACGCGCGCATAACTTTACTCAAACAAATCTTAGGAGCCCCCCATTTCAAGTCACTGCCCCTTCTTGCCCCCCAAAATGAAAAAGTCTAGTTACGCCACTGCCCCCCCCCCCCCCCCCCCCGTTTCCAAAAGCTGGGTACGCCACTGGCTCTGATAACCCTAACCCTATACCCCAAAATACCACGACTGGGCACGTTGGTACCACCCGGCGTGGAAGGTTTTTTGATGAAAAAATGGACCTAATATAGTGCGCAAACTAGCATTGACAGCCGTGGAGTGTGGGGAATTGTTCGCCTCTGGTGCTAGAGGTCCCTGGATAAAATCCCGGGGCGATCGGGGGGGGGGGGGGGGGGGATATTTTGGTCGATTTTCCACGTTGAAGAAAAAAATCTGAAAAAAGTGGGGGTAGAGTTAGGGTTAAAGGTATCTTTTCCTCGAAAAATAATTGGAAGCAGATTTGATTGCAGATTTACATTTCTGATCACAAGTCATGAACGTATTCCAAGTTACAGAGCGATACGATTCCTAATTACCTCAAAAAAATCATGGTTTGAGAGTGAATTTAGAGTAAAAATAAGTTTATTTTCACTCTAAAACCATGATTTTGAAGTAATTAAGAATCGTATTGCCCTGTATCTTGGAATGTATGTTCGATTTATGATCAGAAATGTAAATCTGCAAGAAAATCTGCTTTCAATTTTTTTTCGAGCCTGGATACCCCAAGAAAGCCTTGTTTGAAGTTTATTTCCATAGGGGTCCGCGTGTCCAATTATTTCCATTTTCCATTTGGGTCCGTGGGTGGACATTGGTGTCCGTGTGGATTCATCTGTCCAAAAAATAACTATTTCAATATTCACCACTTCAAAAATATTACTAGGAGGAAAAGATAACTAAGCTTGAGGAGGGTAGGTTCAGGATGCACATTGACGCCCTGCATAAGGGCAATAAATACACATGGGTCGCTGACCGATTCCGGCCGGGGATTCCGGTTTGTCCCGGTCGACGAGTTTAGTGTTGTTCTAATACAATTATAGCAGCAACTTTCCCAATCGCTATACAGTTGACTTCATTTAACATGTTTAATTCGAATCTGTGTACATTAGTATGGCAGCGATTTGTATTTCACTGTTAGAGCTACTGAAATCGCCGAGACCAGTGCTGCAAGATTTTAATGACCTTTTGTGTAGCTATTTACCATGAGCAACATAATCTACATTCATTTTTCTGTGTGTGGTCATGCCAATGATTTAACCATCGATTTCATTTTGTATTCATTTTTTAAATTCAATAAGAGGGGGGCGGGGGGAAAGTGAACCATATTTCTCAATATATAAGTTTGTCGTTAGACATGTCTAATATATTCGGGAGAACCTTGTGAGACACACTGTGAGAATGTTTGCATCTCTGATAATGTAATCCGTGCTGTATCCCGGGGGCGGGGTCACTCTCCCACCAAACAGCTAACCATGCTTGTCCAAGCTCCATTGAAATGGGACCCTAAATGGCGCCCCCGATCCCCAACTGTTCCCAAATGTAGGATTGCCATTACTTTCTATAGTATTTTCTCCCCGTGGACGTGATCTTGGATTTGCTACGCAGACTTGTCATCAGATGTGATGCAAGTACAGGAAAACCGACTCTACCAGTCGTGAAGAACTCGTAGGGTAAGCTGCTGTTGGTGTATTAATAGACCAAGACCAAAATGCGTGATTACAAATGATGATCGGGTAACCAACACAACCAGTTCATCGATTTATCATGTTTGATATAGGCCTAGTGATTTTTATCTAGGCTAATTGGGGTGGATTTGCAAAAAGTCAACTAACCATTTTTCTAAGAAATACTTTTCATAGACAAATATAAATGATGTATTAATAGGCTTACCACGTCGGGGCGGGGCTTACCATCACTGGTTTCGTGGCATTCTTTACATTTTGTTTTATTCCCTTTCTTCCCCTTTAGGTCTAAATTTTATTTTAATCACATGGAGAATGTCTGCGACCTGCGTTTGCTTGCGCGCTTACGCTCGTGTTTTGCCTCGGGTTAGCGTAACGCGGTTCTTGACCCATACCGCGGGCCGTGTGCGTCTTTCCAGGCGTTGTTGTTGTTATTTTGCTCTGCATTCGCACACACGATCAATATCGCTGTGAATTTTCAAGAATATGTATCGCTGTTTCAACCAAAACGCCTCTTCTTCAAGCATCTTCCAACAATGATCGAACTTATCAAAAGCGTGTTACCGTTAAAAATCAACTTTTGTGCCATAATTACGCACACACTTCAGGCGTTATAATAGATATCTCCCTGCATTTATTGTTACTCCACTTATTGGGAGTAGCTGCTGGCTGGCCACAACCCGGGAAGAAACTTGGCAACCTTTTCTCGATGACACGAGGTCACGCGCCGAATGAACGGACGACGCGTCTCGTCGCGTTTGGGCATCCTATCGACTCGCGTTCAGTGTGCGCGGTTCTGCAAGTCATCTGCAACATGAGCATTTGCCAACGCGTCGAGGTCGCGTTACTCAGCAACCAAGTTACCTACCACACGTCACATTTGGACACGTCACATTTGGACATCTCACGTTTGCGTTCGTCCGCTCACGTTCTCAGATTGTCTGTTTTACCAAAGTTTTACTAGCTTTTTTGGCTTCTGACGATAGTCAGGTTTTCGCAATATTTATTGTGTTAAAGATGTCGTTCCATCAGTCGAAGAGTGATCATACTCGAGTGAAGAAGAAAAGGGAGTCTAAGGATAACGGAGTGTCCAAAGATGTCAACAAGTCTGCTGAGGACATCCAACCAGTCGTGAGGGTTCCCCCGCGTAGCCGTATCCCCATCAGGATTAAAAGTAGCCGGTCCCTGAGCCTTGAACTTATCAACAGTGAACCGGAGATTTACACCAGGTAGGTGTCAGTACTGTATTATTATTAAGAAATAAAATCTTTCCTACGCAAACTTTTTTTCAAATGTTTATTATTCGATTTTACATCGGTGGGAAATCATATTGACTTTTTATTGTATTTTTTATTGTTTTATTTCTGAACATGAGATTATTAATGATACACGTTTGTCATTCAATATTTTAACCGGAGTGCTTATTGTGTAATTTTTTCTTTCTGACCTTTTTATGTGTTATTTTATATGAATGATATTTGATGTGCTTGCATGTTTGAGTTAGGAAATTGTAGGACTTGATAAATCACTCTTTTTTGTTATAATTTCAAACCTCCATGTCTATATTCGGGAGTTTTTAAGGCCAATGCAATGGCCCCGGCCCCTCCACTGCTTTTTGTAGATTGTGTTCAATACAGGGTGTATCAGAATGATCTTGACCGTGTTTCTAAAATACATAAAAAATACAAAATGATTATTGTTTTAAATTCAAACACATGCAATATTGTTAATAAAGGTGAACATGTTTCCTACATTATATGTTAATTTCATTGAGATCTCTTTTTGTTCTCGTGTGTCAAGACTCAAAATCGATAAAAACGTGTTTTCAATTTGTTTGCTCAAAGAATTCACATACCTTGAAAAGCCATCTGATACACCCTGTATACCAAACCCACCTCTCCTCTCACAGATGTTTGATAGAGAAATTAAAACCCTGGAATTGTGGTTATTTTTATTTGTCAAAAAAGGGGTTTCATTAATATTTCGATCCTGGGTGTAAGATGTTCATGAATTAGACAAGTGTAAAGACTCTATGGTAGTACGGACTAAAACTGTACCATCATTTAAGGGAGGTTTCAACCCTTTTTGGCGCCAAATTTATCAAGCACTGTAACATTTAAACTATAAATGTGATGGCTTAAACATTTTTAGTTTTGAAAATATTGACCAAAAAGTGCCAACAAATTGTATTTTATCTAAAAAATCACATTTTTGGCACTTCAATATTTTCAAAACAAACAAATTTTAAGCCAACAAAAAAATGCGCTCCTAGAAAATTGACTTAGGGCCTACGATGATTTTGGTGAAATTTTGGAATTTGTAACCAAAAAACTGATTTTGTTAGGTTGTCTGAAAAAATTTGGCGCCAAAAAGTGATTTTTGGGCAAAAATGTAAAAATCACTATTTTTTTGTGAAATTTGATACCAAAAATGGATTCTACGACTAATTTCATTAAAACAATTGTATACTTTTATGTACATTACATTATTAGTTTAAAAGTTACAGTGCTTGATAAGTTACAGTGCTTGATAAATTTCATAAAAAAAGGGTTGACACCTCCCTTAAAGCCAATGAATTGGATTGTTAGTTTCTTATTGGAAGTTTGAAAAACGGGATAATGTGACTTTTCATTATTCATTATTTGGATTTTTATCATTATTCATTATTAAATCAGAACCGATAGTTAACCATTGGTTCGTATATATATATTACATCTGAATTGACGTATTTTCATGTGTTGTTGAAAATGTCAAAAATATTGCACCGTCAATTACATTTAAAAATTTGAGTATAGGTATAATGCAAACATTTTCATCATTAACTATTATAATAGCCTAATACAGGCCTGGCCTAATATACCATGACACCTCTGCCAAAACAATCCCTTAAAATCAACCAGGTAGAGATACCTGGTAGGCCTACTATTAGAGCCACTAAAAATGTAGATTTTTTATTCAAGTTTGTCAGAAAATGTACTTTTTGCGCAAATAATGAATGTTTTGGTAAAACGAAAAGTTTGGATCGGGAGGGCAACAGGAAAATGGGATTAATTTAGTTTAGTTTTATTTAGCATCATGACACAGAGATACAATACATTAGATTTCCATTAGCTGAATCTGAATCCTTTAACAAAATACATTCGTGCAATATATATATATACGCGTCTTACACCAAGGATAAACCATATCTTCGGCACTTAAGAATTGAAAATGTGAAATAGGCGTGAGGTTGTCAAATTCGATATTATACATTGGGTGACGTTGCACATTTCCCCAGAACATTTTCCGGAAAAGGGGGGTTTGAATGGTTAAATTTAAAGAAAAACTGGGCCCTCGAGGTGCAGCTTGCTACATCAGCATTATGCTCTAAACTCGAGGTTGTTTTGTCTTGCGTGGCCGTGCCATATATATTTAGGTCTACTGAATCATTTAATCCTAAAATTGAAGTAGGAAATTCAACTCCAGTGTAAGCTAAGTTTTTTTTCTCGATTTATTCGAAAAATTGTCCCGTTTTGATCACTTTGGAAAGGCGCTATATAAATACTGATTATTATTATTATTTTCAATTTTTATGAACAATCATTAGACGCAAGCGTATCAGATATATAACCAGTGTTTGGGTTATTACTCGAAAAAATGACTTGACTTGACTTGGACTCGAGTCACCAAGAGCGATGAATTGACTTCACTTGAGACGTGGGCTCAAATTAAAGACTTGATCTGAGTCACTTCCAAAAGACTTGACCCAAAAGACTTGACCTGAGTCACTTCCAAAATATTTGACCTGTCCTGACTTGACTTGACTTGACTTGACTTGACTTGACTTGACTTGACTTGACTTGACTTGATTTGATTTGATTTGATTTGATTTGACTTGACTTGACTTGACTTGACTTGACTTGACTTGACTTGACTTGACTTGACGACTTGACCTGATGACTTGACTTGACTTGACTTGACTTGACTTGACTTGACTTGACTTGACTTGACTTGACCTGACCTGACCTGACCTGACCTGACCTGACTTGATTTGGCTTGGTTTGACTTGACTTGACTTGACTTGACTTGACTTGACTTGACTTGACTTGACTTGACTTGACTTGACTTGACCTGATCTGACCTGAATTGACTTGACCTGAATTGACTTGACCTGATATGAATCGACTCGACTCGACTTGACTTGGACTTGAGTCACCAAGAGCGATGACTTGACTTCACTTGTGACGTGGGCCCTAACCTGAACTGACTTGACTTGACTTGACTTGACTTTGAAATTTACTTCAACCGACCCCACCCCATCAATGCCATCATTATACCCACGCAAGCCTATGGGTTTGTGTACCCATGCATACATGTATGGCCCGGAGGCCCGGAAAGGTTTGGCTTAATATTTAGTCCTACCATGAAGGACCCTTTATTCAGTTTTTAGTTCTGTTCTTTAAAATGACCATGTTTTACGCAATAAAAATTAGGGAACAAATACTTGTCCTACATAAACAAGACCTAAGTTCAGGACTAATTCTGATGCCACTCCTTTGGTGTAATGAATACAGGTCTATAGAATTTACCTCTCATGTTTTCGGTCTCTTCTCTTTGCAGGCCAAACAACCGCCTGGAGCCAATGGCACCTCTCGCTATTGAAAACGGAGGTAGGTACATACATTGTCAGTGGCGTAAAATTGTGTATGGGGAGGGGGAGGGGTGGCGGGGTGATTGGCTTTGGTGCGTTAGGCGACGAAAAAAAGTGTGCCGCCGAGTCAGAAACTTGAGAGTGGGGTGGGGGGGGGGGGGGGGGTGGGGTGGCTTAGCGCCAATTGCACGCTTGCGCGCACTGAGAGATCTGAGGGGATGTGCCACCCCTTTGATGCTGATAGGTGTTTTCATTTTTTGGATTCATGAAATTTGGTAAATATAAGGACAATTTAGATTAACTCCCGTTAGGGTCCATATCCAAACTCTCAGTGCTTTTAAATCATTTTTCTAGCGATTTAAAAGCGCTTTTCCAACGAAATACCGTTGGAAAAGCGCTTTTAAATCGCTAGAAAAATGATTTAAAAGCACTGAGAGTTTGGATATGGACCCTTACATTAATAATTATCATCAATTAGCATTTTTACATCATACACATAATGCATAACATTGTGGGAATGATTGCAAGACTACCTCATTGTTTATTTGGAGGCGGGAGGTGGGGGGGGGGGGGGGGGGGGGTACGCCTTTGTATTATCACCGAAGAGTTCCCACAGGACGAGGAAAAAAGTGTATGCATGTTTATGATGAATGATTGTATTGTGCGGATTGAATTCAGTGAAACAGTTCAACTTTGAACTTTGTTATTAACGAAATTGACCAAACTCACAAGAGAAGTTGCCCCTCAAAACCTTGTTGGGCACCAAAATATGGCTGTATCCTTGGTTTAATTCATTCATGAGTTAGACTGATGTTAAGACTCTATACTGAATAAAGCTGTCTGATCCTTTAATCCTTTAACACAGTGTAACCACAGTTAACACATATTTCGTGCTAGGCTAATTCCGTGCAGAATTAAGCCTATTCACTCTCAGAAAAAAAGGTTCTAAGTCTGTCCTCTATTTAGAACCCTCAATGGTTCTTCAATGGAACCAAAAATGGCTCTTCAGACACCTTGCAGAACCATTTTTAGTCGTTATAGAACCATAAAAGGTTCTCAAAAGGGTTTTTAATTTTGAAAGAACCTTTTTTGAAGGTTCTATGAGGAACCTATCTCTTGAACCTTCGAAAAAGGTGCTTGACAATTTGAGAACCATTTGGAGAACCAATAAAGGTTCTAAAGAGACTAAAAATGGTTCTGTAAGGTGTCTGAAGACCCAATTTTGGTTCTACTCAAGAACCATTTAGGGTTCTAAATAGAGGACAAAAAAGGGTTCTTTAATTTCTTAGAGTGATATAGGCCTACATGAAGAATAAACCAAAATAATTATGAGATGTTGCCTCAAGAGAGCAGTTATACCGGGTGGTTCAACAAAAAGTTGACCCAAGTTCAAAGTGACTTTTCAAGCACATTTATAGTTTCAGAGAATTTGTATTTAATTAGTCTTGATCAGCAGTAAGTTTTGAAATGATCCTGAAAAATGGCACGTTTAGCTTGTTTGGTTCTTCAGATATAGATATATTATTACATTAAGCATGCACAGACCTGACCTGTTCGCGGGAGCGTCCTTTAATTTCTTGTCTTCAACAAAACAGCATGCTCTAGATTCAGAATTGAAAAGCCCGCCCAGACAAAGTATCCCAATCTCTATGCCTATGTGCCATTCACATTCAACAAAGAAACGTAAGGTACTTATTTTATAGGTAGGCAATGTTATGCAACAGACAGATGCTTCAGTTGTCTCCTTGTTTTCTTTTTCTCCTTTCTTCACAATTTGTGACCAATCGTGTGCAAGTCCATTTTGTGCATTCCATCTCTACTAAACTGCTAAAGGGCCACAGGGGGGGGGGGGGGGGGGGGGGGGGGGGGACATGGGGCCAAATATATTTCCTTCCCCAGTTTGCCCCCCAAATAATTTCAAAAAGGTTAAAATTTGACAAAATGTGACAATTTTAGCATAATTTAGCATCACCATAATTATTATTAGTAATAATTAGACCAAATTAGTTAAAATTAGACCAAATTTGACAGTTTTTGCATAAAATGGGAAAACAATTTTGGGCCACCCTGTTGCCCCCCAATTTTTTTAAATTTTTATAATGCTGGTGCCGCCACTGTAAAGGACGTCCCCGTGGACAGGCAGTTGTGTGCATGCTCTCTGTAATGAACCATATATCTGAAGAACTAACCAAGCTAAATGTACCATTTTTTCAAGATAATTTCAAAACTTACAGTTGATCAAGATTAAGTAACCCAAATTCTCTGAAACTATAAATGTGGCTGAAAAGTTATCTTGAACTTTTTTTAACCACCCGGTATACAAACATTTTCCTTGTATATTGTTTTGATTAACATTAATTGTATGGTAAATTTGTTCTATTATTACTTATAACTTACTTTAAAGATCGAAGCCCTACACCACCGTTGAAGGTAACCTCAAAGGAGATTGTTCACATGGGCAACATGGAGGATCCTAGCCACCAGTCGCAGTCACGCCCGGAATCTTCTTCTTCCGAAGGTGTTTTTCATTTCGACGACACGGGGTTACACGAGCCTGTCGGCACACGAAACTGTCGTCTCTCACGAGCTTCTACCGCATCATCTGGGGATTTCGGTGGTTTGGATGATGATTATCAAATTGCACGTGTTCCTGTATCTGGTGACTTTGTCTACGATGATATGATTAGGAAATTGCAACAAACCGCCCGCACGACCTTCAGGAAACCCAATACTTCCGATGACGCCCGCAGTTTGCATGACTCTCATCATAGCTTCGACCAAATCGAACCTGGTTCATCAAGCAAGTCTACGGTAAGTTATATTAATACTATACTATTATTATTGAACAGTTTGCTTTCCATGAACATTTTTGTCTTAAATAAAAGTTCCCAAATTGCTTGCAAATTAGAAAGAAGATAATATCTTATTTCATATGTTTTCTTTTTTGTTCATGTGTTTTAGAAAAACATGAAAGCTAAAGAAGAATCCGCTGCCCTTCGTGAAGTTCGTGAACGAGCCGCCCTCGTGAGGAAGGCTGAAAAGAAGCTCACAAGGAAGCGAGTAACTTCCCAGAAAGCTCTAGATATGAGAGCGTTATTACAGCCACCTATTAGACTTCTTCCCAGGCGAGCTCAACTTGATGCCATCACGATGCGCTGCAGTAATCTTCAAGCTCTTTTAGGTTTAGTAGAACCTGCAGACCTTCCTCGCATATCTCGCGCACCGGACGACGAAGGTCCGTTATTCCAAAGCACTATCCATCAGATCGATCAACAAGTCAGCGATCCCGCAGCCATTGTCCCGCGGCCACCATCCCGGGCTGGGAAGCGACATCCCCGACGAAGTCAGGTTACCGAACAAGCCAGCCGTATCAAGTCAGCCCTGAATCCGACGGCTCCTTCGAGCATAACTCCGACATCAGATGCCATAGTTGGTATTGCCATGCCTGGAAAGCCTAGCAGTAGGTCAAGTTCACGTACCACCCACAATACATCAGCTACAAAAGCACCAACACCTGTCGTCAAACCTGCCTTAATGAAGGACCTGCAGCCGACCTGCTTGAAGGTGAAGTCCACCCACAGAGGCAGAAAATCATCTGGTCTCCTCCAGCAGGTTCACGCAACTCCAATGAAGGTTCCACATAAACCGACAGTTTCAACAAGCAACGTCAAACCGAGGGTACCGGCGCCACCACAAGCCAAGAGTGACACAAAGACCAATGGAGCCAGTTTCAGAAGAAGAAAGTATACGTCTTCCAAAAACACGCCTCACCAATAATTATATTCAAATCATGAACGAAATGTGATAATATAGCTAACTTATTTTATTATTTATTATTTTTTCCCTCCATTTCCTTGGCCAGTTGGTAGTCCACAGACGTATTTTCTTCTTCTGAAACTGGCACAGTCCAATGTGCCAATGTATTATACATGTAAACGTACCACCCAATGATTTGTAGCGATAACCTCGGCACCGCTTACGCTCTGAATTACGCTCATTATGAAATTACAAACGAGAAATGAAGTCGGGGGTACAAAATCATTGTGGACTATCTGATAGAACTACTTATGCAATATGGTCACTGAATGCCATACCATTAACAGGTAAGAGGTTGCGAATGCGTAGGGATTCTCACATCGAACCCGGTGGCCGAACAAGTTTTCTACTACAATCTAAACTGTTTTAGCTGAGACAGACCGTAAGTCATTGCCATGAGAAGACAAACGAGAGCATGTCTCAGAGGATGCAGATTAGAGATTGATGTGGATTGAATGGGTCAGGGGTACATCTGGTTGTTCACCTAATCACTTCAAAACACCCACTCGTACTCTCTGGATTTCAACAACTTCAGATTGTCAAGGGGTTGTGAACGTGGACTCGCTCACCTATTATCCCAACCGAGGAAATGTGAGGTTTGTCAACTCCTGGCGTCTTGATTTGGCAGTATTCATGCAGCGGTGTACAATCATTAGTGTTTGCAGTGACCCTTTGTCCAACCTGGGGGATCCTTTAGGTGATCCGGTTGGTGATCCCACACGGTTTGATCTCGGTGTTCTTTTGATCTCATCGGTGATCCTGGTTTGGTTAAAGGCGAGCAAACATGTTGTTATTTGGTTTTATCAAACCAGATGCTTGAAGTGAGCGTTACCCTGCTGAGTGCTGGCAAATCGAGACACCAACGAGTAGGTAAACCCCACAAGTCCCAACCGAGGTAGTAGGGGGGAGAGCCCGAGTTTTCATCACTTTCACAATCTGTAGTTGCCCAAACCCTGATAGTTTGAGTGGCTAGTATTGAGGTGGTTAGTTGACCAAACAGATGTATCTTTGAAGCAATCAATCCACATTGGTGTCTAGTCTGCATCCTCCGGGGCAAGCACTCGCGTGTTTTCTCATGGCAAAGGCAAAGGGCCTATCTCAGCAAAGGCAATGGATTGTACTAGACCACTGTTCAGCCACCAGGTTCTATATGTTAGAACCGCTGCACATTCAATACCTTTAACCTGTTTATGGCTTGGTATTCACTGACTATATTGCATAGGTAGATCTATCAGATCGTACAGGATGATTTTATACAACGTGCGTCATTGCTCGTTTGTGATATCCGGGTCAGCGTAATCTTACGCGTATCTTGAAACCAACCTTGGCATCAAGAAGGGTTAACATAGGCACTGTTTTATCAATACATGTATATAATCTATCAATTGACATATTCTTTAAACAATGTCTTTTGATGATATCTGTATGATTTTGGCGCTATTGTTATTCATTAGTATTGATAATAAATCCTACGCTGATATTCTGCTATTTATTCTATAATTGTTTGTGTCTCATTGTGTTTTCGTTAATCTTTCAACTTATAGACTGATCGTGCATCCATAGGCGGCGGAGGCGGGAGGGGAGTGGGCTGACCCCCTAAATTTCACGACCCCCTCAAATCTACCAATTCTCCCATAGAACATGTGTATTAATTAGGTCTGCGACCCCCTTAAATCGTCCCCGACCCCCCTAAATTATGATGTCACCGCCGCCACTGTTCAGCATCGCATGAACAAAAGGAGGATAACAATTTGATGCGATGTCATTGAAGTTCACCCCCAAATTGCTTTCTGTTACACAAAATTACACTGTTACATGCAGGATGATGCAAAAACAAATGATAAATAATAAAGGACCTATTTAAACCTTGAGAACTGGGTCCTATCTAAATACTATTTGTGGCGAGTCTGTCCGTCCGTCCAATGCCTTCGGGTGCAGAACCCTGCCCATCTGCGCATGTAATCGCTATGCACAGGGATCGTCGCCTCACGTAGACAACAAACTGTTGCTACGCGCCCGCGTATAAACAAAACAAAACTGGCTGGCGCACGCGATTGCCGGCGCACGCGTAATGCCGCAGACCGTAAGGTGCGTACGCGTTCGTGGCGCAAACTGGGTCTTTTCATGGGGCGGGTAAAAGGAAGCCGTGCGGTGGCTAACAAAGAGAGAAAAAGGACTCCAATTAACTTTAACTCCCGGGCGTGTTTTTGTATGAGTTAACTATAATAGTATATGCATATGATCAGGAGGTAAAAAAGGATCAGATGGCGGGTTAGTGTTAATAAAGGAACTGGGAGCGTAAACCGTAGTCCTTCATCCAGGAACACATTATGTGTTAAACATGTTATTGTTAAAGTGATTGCGGATTGCGGTGGTATAATGTCAGTGCCTCAACATCCCATCGCGGACCCATCTATGCGCGCAGGCCACAACGGCCCTCATCATGCCTATCATGGGATGGCTTTTATATAAATGGGAATGTTACAGGGCCGGTGGGAGCAAACATTTAGCTCCAATTATATCTTTAACTCTCGGGCGTGTTTTTGTCCCGGTTTTTATGAGTTAAACTATGCATGCATGATCAGGATGAAAAGAGTCAAATGAGGGGGGGGGGGGGGGGGGGGGGGGGGGGGGGTTCAGTCTGCATGCGCCAGGAATCAAACCCAGACATTTAGCGTGCAGTGCAAGTGTGTACAGTGTTTTAGTTTAACACTACAGCAATTCGGATAGGCCCTAGGCCAATCATAGGATGTCTGTTATATAAATGGGAATGTTACATGGATATCGGTGTGCGCAAACATGCGTGATTTAAATACATATATGATACGTTCATGACGTTTAGGCTGCCTACGGAGGAATAATCAATGTCGACACACAGTTCTCAAGACTGGGCACAGATGATCATGACGATAGACCCCTCCTCTCGCTGACTGTAAAACTAAAAGACCTCTGAACTAAGATCCCAATATAAAACCCTAGGCCTAATAACACATGTACTGAATTACATGGATATGCACATGGGGTAGCCTACCTGGATTTATGAGGTTCCTGTATTATGGGCACCTGTGATAACTGAATTTTAAGAGTATACACATCCCATAAAGCCCTAACCCGAGAACCGCCCAACCCACGAACCGCGAAAGGCCGGTGTGAGCAAACATTTAGCTCCAATTATATCTTTAACTCTCGGGCGTGTTTTTGTCCCGGTTTTTATGAGTTAAACTATGCATGCATGATCAGGATGAAAAGAGTCAAATGAGGGGGGGGGGGGGGGGGGGGGGGGGGGGGGGTTCAGTCTGCATGCGCCAGGAATGAAACGCAGACCTTTAGTGTGCAGTGCAAGTGTGTACAGTGTTGTAGTTTAACACTACAGCAATTCGGATAGGCCCTAGGCCAATCATAGGATGTCTGTTATACAAATGGGAATGTTACATGGATATCGGTGTGCGCAAACATGCGTGATTTAAATACATATATGATACGTTCATGACGTTTAGGCATGCCTACGGAGGAATAATCAATGTCGACACACAGTTCTCAAGACTGGGCACAGATGATCATGACGATAGACCCTCCTCTTGCTGACTCTAAAACTAAAAGACCTCTGAACTAAGATCCCAATATAAAATCCTAGGCCTAATAACACATGTACTGAATTACATGGATATGCACATGGGGTAGCCTACCTGGATTTATGAGGTTCCTGTATCATGGGCACCTGTGATAACTGAATTTTAAGAGTATACACATCCCATAAACCCCCAACCCGAGAACCGCCCAACCCACAAACCGCGATATCTAGTCATACTATAATTTGCCGTATGGTGTGAGTATGTATCCATAAAAGGCTCTCTCAGTTTGCAACTAAACGCCGTGAACGTTGCACTGATAAAAGATGATTATAATGTGAGTGTTATAAGCTATAAATGGCTGAAAACCGTACAGAATTGACCGAGATATGAGCAAAAGCGGGAAATCCAAAGCCTTTTCAGCCCGGCTTTTGAGACTATTTCTACGGGCCATGTTTGTTTTTCTCATGCGTACACTGTAACCATGCAGTCGGCGCGCGTAGCACATAAGGTAGCACACCTCTAAATAGTTCCAGGCGAAAACTTGCAACTCTTATTGCGCAATACTTCTTATCAATACGCGTGATTAAAATAGTGATTTCTCGGGAACTACAGTGATTTAGCAGACGAGGTTGGTATCAAATTAAAGCTAACAATATGAATTTTAATGATAGATCATTCACAAATAATATTAACTATTTGTTGTTAATAAATAGTAGTCCTACTTTCACGGTGCACGGCCGTAAGTCTTGCGAAAAATCAACTTGAAAAATGACCGTAGAGGGCTTAGATGCTCGATTGCTTAAAATCTAACGGTTATCCATACATATTTTACAATTTTAATCATAAGCTTGCTAAAATAGCTAGAGTTTAATACCAAATTGAATGACTTTCTATGTGTAATTTAAAAATAACCTTGCCAGAACATGGTTTAAATCTTCTAAAAATCTAAAAGTACGGTGGCCTGCGTATATAATGCGTCATAGTTTGGGGGCTTAAAAAAAAATGTATACATAGAAATTCTTTCAATTTGGTATTAAACTCTAGCTATTTTAGCAAGCTTATGATTAAAATTGTAAAATATGTATGGATAACCGTTAGATTTTAAGCAATCGAGCATCTAAGCGCATCGGCCGTAATTCAAAAACTTGTCTTTTGCTAATATCGGGTTTCTAGCATAGTCGTAGGCCTAGCATTTTCCTAACTTTAAATCGTTAAAATCGATCTATCGTTATAATCATATTATAAGCATTGTCTTTGGGCTTAATTTGATACCAAAATCAATTCCTAAATCACAATGGTCATTGAGATATCATCTTTTGAAGCGTCGCGCATCGATCAAAATAAGGTGCAAAATGGTCGTCTAATTTCGACTTCCTATTATTTAGAGGTGTGCTACCTCTTAGAACCACAATGGGTTTTTTTATTTTCAAATTTGGTGTTGTTATATTTAATTATTCATGAAGCAAAGACAATTTTAAACTCATGTCGAAAGTTTCATTGCCATTGAATAAATAGTTTTCGAGTCATACCGATTTTCCTAACCCTAACCCTAATCTAACCCTAACCCTAATCTAACCCTAACCCTAATCAAACACTAACCCTAACTTAACCTTAAATCTAAGCTTGATTTAGTTAAACACTAAACGATGTAGCCTTTTTAAGCCTTTACTATCGTCTGAAGATAGCAAATGTAGATGCTATCTTCAGAAGATAGCAACCCATAAACACCTCCTTCGGGAGAAAGCAATGGATTCAGACGACAGCGTGCGTCGTAACTATACACAACGTACTCTGACGCCTACGGACGCGCGTTTGAAAGTCGCGTATTTGTACGCTTACGCCGTCAGCTGCTATCTTCTGAAGATAGTGATTGTATACCAAACGTCCCTAAATGTTGGTGAAACTTTCAGGATATCGTCAGCAGAGACAATGCAATGTAATGGAATGAAAAAAGAAATTATTAATATTTAATGAAATGGCAACATTGACATTGTTAAATCATTCACCCCTTAAGACGACAACATCGAAAATTCAAGGTTTTCGGGCGTCGTCGGATCAATGTTGGGGTCAACCGGGTTTGTAGAAAACAAGTATAACTCAAAAACTGTTTAACCAATATCGAAGACAATTTGTGTATGATTTTGAAATAATATTTGGTTTATGAATAACTCAAAATATTGAAACAAAATGATCATATCAAAAATCAAAGTTACTGTTCTAAGGTAGCACACCTCTAAATAGTTCCAGGCGAAAACTTGCAACTCTTATTGCGCAATACTTCTTATCAATACGCGTGATTAAAATAGTGATTTCTCGGGAACTACAGTGATTTAGCAGACGAGGTTGGTATCAAATTAAAGCTAACAATATGAATTTTAATGATAGATCATTCACAAATAATATTAACTATTTGTTGTTAATACGGTGCACGGCCGTAAGTCTTGCGAAAAATCAACTTGAAAAATGACCGTAGAGGGCTTAGATGCTCGATTGCTTAAAATCTAACGGTTATCCATACATATTTTACAATTTTAATCATAAGCTTGCTAAAATAGCTAGAGTTTAATACCAAATTGAATGACTTTCTATGTGTAAATTTAAAAATAACCTTGCCAGAACATGGTTTAAATCTTCTAAAAATCTAAAAGTACGGTGGCCTGCGTATATAATGCGTCATAGTTTGGGGGCTTAAAAAAAATGTATACATAGAAATTCTTTCAATTTGGTATTAAACTCTAGCTATTTTAGCAAGCTTATGATTAAAATTGTAAAATATGTATGGATAACCGTTAGATTTTAAGCAATCGAGCATCTAAGCGCATCGGCCGTAATTCAAAAACTTGTCTTTTGCTAATATCGGGTTTCTAGCATAGTCGTAGGCCTAGCATTTTCCTAACTTTAAATCGTTAAAATCGATCTATCGTTATAATCATATTATAAGTATTGTCTTTGGGCTTAATTTGATACCAAAATCAATTCCTAAATCACAATGGTCATTGAGATATCATCTTTTGAAGCGTCGCGCATCGATCAAAATAAGGTGCAAAATGGTCGTCTAATTTCGACTTCCTATTATTTAGAGGTGTGCTACCATAACGCGTCGCAGCGCGCCATGCAAAATAAAGGCGCCCACGCACTACACCCACGCACCCCTACACACGCGGGCGGGCAAATATTAGAGAAATACGCTGAGCCACACGGGAGTTGGTTACGGTTTAGGCCTTGGGGTAAGCCACGGGGACGGGGCGGGGACGGCAGGGCAGGCGGGGGCGGGAACGGCGGCGGGTCATAAGGTAACGAAATAATGTGGTTTCTGATAGAACAAAACATGATATGGTGAATCTAAATTACGTAACATGGTGTCAGATGTGGGATTTGAATCATGTATGTGACACGTGGGCGGACAAATATTGGAGAAATACGCCGCGCTACGGGAGGTGGTTACGGTTTAGGCCTTGGCGTTGAGATAAGCCGCGGGGAGGGGAACTTTAGGCCTTTGGGGTTGAGATATGCCACGGGGCGGGGCGGGGCGGGGCGGGGGCGGTGACGAATGGGGGTTGTGTGTAATGATGTAATGTTGTTTGGGAGGCTTAATGAATCAATTAATGAAGAAATGTGATGCTAAATTGCGTAACGGATGCGGGCGGGGCGGGATGGTGACGGTTGGGGTACGGGAGATGGTTAAGGTTTAGGCCTTGGAGTAAAAATATGTCACGGGGCGTGGGCGGGCGGGGGGTGTTTTAATTGTAATTTGAAAACTTTTGAATTAAAACAAAAATGTTTTAAATATTGTTCTATTCCTATGTGTTTCGTTATAAATGTTCCAACACTTATGTGTTGTTTCTTTTGTAGGTGTTCTATCTGGTAGGCCCTACTCCCTAGCGGGAGAGCCCGTCCGAAGGACGGGCGTCCCGCTAGTCTTACTATAATTTGCCGTATGTTGTATTTTTTTTTTTTTTTCAATTCAAGGTTTAATAAACATATCATTATCGCAGCAAAATGCTGAATTACAACAATATTTACAATATGTAATATATAGAACAATAGAAACAATATATATATGTATGTGAGTATGTATGTATCCTGAAAAGGCTTTCTCATTTTGCATCTTAAAGCCATGAATATTGCACTGATAATAGATGAGGACTTGAGACAGGTTATAAGCTATAAATGGCTGAAAACCGTACAGAATTGACCGAGATATGAGCAAAAGCGGGAAATCCAAAGCCTTTTCAGCCCGGCTTTTGAGACTATTTCTACGGGCCATGTTTGTTTTTCTCATGCGTACACTGTAACCATGCAGTCGGCGCGAGTAGCACATAACGCGTCGCAGTGCGCCAGGCAAAATAAACGCGCACACGCACTATACCCACGCACCCCTACACACGCGGGCGGGCAAATATTAGAGAAATACGCTGCGCCACACGGGAGTTGGTTACGGATTAGGCCTTGGGGTTGAGATAAGCGGGGGCGGAGACGGCAGGGCGGGGGGGGGGGGGGGGGGGTGGCGGGTCATAAGGTAACGAAATAATGTGGTTTCTGATAGAACAAAACGTGATATGGTGAATCTAAATTACGTAACATGGTGTCAGATGTGGGATTTGATACTGTATGTGACACGCGGGCGGACAAATATTGGAGAAATACGCTGCGCTACGGGAGATGGTTAAGGTGAGGCCTTGGCGTTGAGATAAGCCGCAGGGCGGGGAACTTTATGCCTTTGGGGTTGAGATATGCCACGGGGCGGGGCGGGGGCGGTGATGAATGGGGGTTGTGTGTAATGATGTAATGTGGTTTGGGAGGCAGGGGGTTAATGAAAAAATGTGATGCTAAATTGCGTAACGGATATGCCACGGGGCGGGTCGGGGCAGGGCGGGATGGTGACGGTTAGGGGTACGGGAGATGTTTAAGGTTTAGGCCTTGGAGTTGAAATATGCCACGGGCGTGGGACTCTATTTTGATTTGGTTCTGGTCTTATGATATCTTTGTGTCTCTATTTGCTTTAATTTGTTTCCATTTAAGTATACTATTGTTTCAATATTATCCGCATGTTATATTATATGTAATGAGTGACGTGGTTTGATACAATAAAAGATGTGTATGTATCCATAAAAAGCTCTCTCAGTTTGCAACTAAACGCCGTGAACTTTGCACTGATAAAAGATGATTATAATGTGAGTGTTATAAGCTATAAATGGCCGAAAACCGTACAGAATTGACCGAGATATGAGCAAAATTATGGCAATTTAGGGCCTTTTCAGCCAGGCTTTTGAGACTATTTTTTACGGGCCATGTTTGTTTTTCTCTGCGTACACTGTAACCATGCACTCGGCGCGTGGAGCACATAACGCGTTGCAGTGCGCCATGCAAAATAAACGCGCACACGCACGCACCCCTACACACGCGGGCGGGCACTTGGAGAAATACGCTGCGTCACACGGGGTTGGTGATGGTTTAGGCCTTGGGGTTGAGATACGCCACGGGGCGGGGGAGGAGACGGGAGCGGACGGCTGGGCGGGCGGGCGGGGGGGGGGGGGCAGCGGGTCATAAGGTAACGAAATAATGTGTTTCTGATCAAACAAAACATGATATGGTGAATCTAAATTACATAACATGGTGTCAGATGTGGGATTTGATACTGTATGTGACACGCGGGTGGACAAATATTGGAGAAATACGCCGCGCTACGGGAGATGGTTAAAGTGAGGCCTTGGCGTTGAGATAAGCCACGGGGCGGGGAACTTTAGGCCTTTGGGGTTGAGATATGCCACGGGGCGGGCTGGGGCGGTGACGAATGTTAGTTGTGTGTAATGATGTAATGTGGTTTGGGAGGCAGGGGGTTAATGAAGAAATGTGATGCTAAATTGCGTAACGGATATGCCACCGGGCGGGGGCGGGCGGGGCGGACGGGGGCGGGATGGTGACGGTTGGGGTACGGGAGATGGTTAAGGTTTAGGCCTTGGAGTTAAAATATGCCACGGGGCGTGAGCGGGCGGGGGGTCTTTGAATTAAAACAAAAATATTTTAAATATTGTTCTATTCCTATGTGTTTCGTTATAGATTTTCCAATATTTTGTGTTGTTTCATTTGTAGCCTGTAGGTGTTCTATCTGGTAGGCCCTACTCCCTAGCGGGAGAGCCCGTCCGTAGGACGGGCGTCCCGCTAGTCTTACTATAATTCACCGTATGTTGTGTGTGTGTATCCATAAAGGCTCTCTCAGTTTGCAACTAAACGCCGTGAATGTTGCACTGATAAAAGATGATTATAATGTGAGTGTTATAAGCTATAAATGGCTGAAAACCATACAGAATTGACCGAGATATGAGCAAAAGAGTAAAATCCAGGGCCTTTTCAAACTGTTTCTACGGGCCATTTGTTTATTTTTGTGCGTACTGCAACCATGCAGTTGGCGCGTAACACATAACGCGTCGTAGTGCGCCATGCAAAATAAACGCTCACGCGCACTACACCCACGCACCCCTACACACGCGGGCGGGAAAATATTGGAGAAATACGCTGCGCTAAGGGACTTGGTTAATTTAGGCCTTGAAGGTTTATAAGCACGGGGCGAGCGGGAACGGCGGAAGGGGCGGGGACTGCGGGCGAGGGACGGCAGGGGGATGGCGAGGGGAGGCCATGAAGTAATGAGGTTTGGGAGGCAGGAGGATAATGAAGAGCACTACGGGAGTTAGTTAATTTAGGCCTTGAAGGTTTAGATAGGCCTAAGCACGCGGGGCGAGGGGAGGCCATGAAGTAATGAGGTTTGGGAGGCAGGGGGTTAATGAAGAAATGTGATACACTAACAGGGAGGGTCACGAGGTGGAAGGAAATACATGTAGTGTGGTTAAAAGTATAAACCAGGGGATACAGCATCGGCTTGGGGAGATGGTTTAGGTTTAGTTAGGCCGTAGGTGTTGAGATAAGCACGGTGCGGGGGCGGCGGGCCGGGGGCAGAACGGGGCGAGTTTTTTTTTTAATGAAGTAATGTGGTTTGGGTGGCAGTGGGTTAAAGAATGGTTATAAATCAACTTGATTGGGGGGGGGGGTTGTAGGGGGTTTATAATACCTTTAGGAGGGATATGGTTATAAAATCAACCTTTTAAAAAAAAATTGGGGGGGGGGAGGTTGTAGGGGGTTTATGTGGTTTCAAAGGTAGGTAATGTGGTGTAACCATCTAGCGGGGACCCGAGCGCAGCGAGGGTACGCCGCTAGTTACTATAATTTGTCTTATGGTGTATGTATGTGTGTATCCATAAAGGCTCCCTCATTTTACGTCTAAACGCTGCCAACCTTGCACAGATAACAGATGATTATAATGTGAGTGTTATAAGCTATAAATGGCTGAAAACCGTACAGAATTGACCGAGATATGAGCAAAAGAGTAAAATCCAGGGCCTTTTTAGACAATTTCTACGGGCCATGTTTGTTTATTTTTGTGCGTACTGCAACCATGCAGTAGGCGCTTAACACATAACGCGTCGTAGTGCGCCATGCAAAATAAACACTCACACGCACTACACCCACCCCTACACACGCGGGCGGGCAAATATTGGAGAATACGCTGCGCTACGGGACTTGGTTGATTTAGGCCTTGAAGGTTTATAAGCACGGGGCGGGCGGGAACGGTGGAAGGGGCGGGTACGGCAGGCGAGGGACGGAAGGGGGGGGGGGTGCGAGGGGAGGCCATGAAGTAATGATGTTTGGGAGGCAGGGGGTTAATGAAGAACGCTACGGGAGTTGGTTAATTTAGGCCTTGAAGGTTTAGGCCTAGATAAGCACTAGGCGGGCGGGGCGAGGGGAGACCATGAAGTAATGAGGTTTTGGAGGCAGGGGGTTAATGAAGAAATGTGATACTAAATTGCGTAACACTAACAATGAGGGTCACGAGGTGGTAAGAAATAGTGTGGTTAAAATTATAAACCAGGGGATACAGCTTGGGGAGATGGGAGATGGTTAAGGTTTAGGCCTTGGAGTTGAAATATGCCACGGGGCGTGGGCGGGCGGGGGGTCTTTTTATTTTTTTTAATTGAAATTTGAAAACTTTTGAATTAAAACACAACCTTTTGATTTAAAACAAAAATGTTTTAAATATTGTTCTATTCCTATGTGTTTCGATATAAATTTTCCAACACTTTTGTTGTTTCATTTTGTAGGTGTTCTATCTGGTAGACCCTACTCCCTAGCTAGTACTTTATAAAGCGTATAGTAAAGAAGAATTCTTCCATTTTTTCAGCGCCCTTGGGCGTGTGCATGACATAATTTGTTATTGAACCAAACCTGTACCGGAACATGTTCATTATGCTCGTTGCAGATATCAACTTAATTTCTAGCAAGGTCACTGTATCCATGATGTGAACTGCGCTATCCAAGTTAGTGTGAGATTAAGCCAGCTAAACATCCACGTAAACTTAGTTTGAGTTGGTTAACAGAGGCCAAAGAACGCTTAACACACAACCCTGTCATCCAATCACCGCAGTATATAGATACATGTAACTGATATTGGTATAATATATCTCATCACACATAAACTTTGTTGAGTCACTTGACCCATTTGGGAGCGTCTTTCATGAGTCAGGTTCAATAGGACTCACTTGTGAAAGTAGTGAGTCAGAATAATGAGTCAAATTACTCAAATAATTTCAAATAATGAGTCAAATTACTCAAACAGATTCCGATCGACTCATTCTCAACAGATGTGAATTGACTCACAATATGTCAACAATGAGTCAAGTTCGACTTTGGACCCATTCATCGAAAAAAACCCGAGTCATGTGGTATTATGGCACTGACTCATCCTCAATAGTTTCTAATTGACTCACTTCACATCGAAATGAGTGATGATCGACTTTTTACAACTGAAAGTCGATCTTGACTCACTCGGAACAGTTTTAATTGACTCACATCGAAAAACTTAAACTATACCACAATAGACACATGCTGCCGACTTCCGAACCGAGAAAGGTTGCACTGGCTGTTAAAAATGTTAAAGCGAACCATCTGACTCATCTGATTTATCAGTATGAGTCAGATGACACTCGGATGACTGACTCATATGGCCAAATGTTTAAATGAGTCAATTGACTCGACTCATTAAACGTAAAATGAGTCAATTGACTCAGTAAAACTTAACGAAACGTGTCAATACACGGACAAACTGAAAACTCACCTGGATGCATCACAGTGACTCCTCAAAGTGTATACCTCATGTCTATATTCGGGAGTTTTTAAGGCCAATGCAATTGCCCCCTTTCCGCTGCCTTTTGTAGATTGTGTTCAAAACAGGGTGTATCAGAATGAACTTTACCGTGTTTCTAAAATACATACAAAATACAAAATGATTATTGTTTTAAATTTAAACACCTGCAATAGGTCTATTATAAAGCCTAAAGGTGAGCATGTTTCCTACATTATATGTTAATTTGATTGAGATATCTCTTTTTGTTCTCGTGTGGCAAGACATAATCGAAAATCGATGAAAAACGTGTTTTCAATTTGTTAGCTCAAAGAATTCACAGACCTTGAAAAGCCATCGGCAAATCTGATTTAACGCACGGTTTCTTCTCACGCGCATATTATGTCAACTACTTTTATTTTTTAAATTGATCATTTCGACCAAAATTGAAATCTACCATCTTTATCAGAAAGTCTGTATTTTCCAACTAAGCTGTCGGGGCCTGTGTGCTGCTCATTTCGGTAGGTGAGTGGGTGCTGCTCATTTGTCGTGAGCGGGTGCTAGGCCTACTCATTTTAGTAGGTGAGCGGGTGCCGTTCATTTCGGTAGGTGAGTGGGTGCTGCTCATTTGTTGTGAGCGGGTGCTACTCATTTCAGTAGGTGATTGGGTGCCGCTCATTTCAGTAGATGAGCCGGTATAACTCATTTTTCTAGATGAGTTGGTCGCGCTCATGAGTGGTCTCCGCTCATGAGTGGCACAAACTCCCGAGCGACAAAACTCCTGTGCGTCATAAAAAACAGTCACAAAAACTGAATTAAAAGCCAAAATATACAACAATGTGAAAACATCATACTGCTTGAAATGACTATAACATAGCAACATTATGTTTGGATAAACTTGCTTGGGAATGAAAGGTTTGAAGCAAGAATATCCGTTATTTACCAGCTTTATGTCAGAGCCGGATAAATATTTCAAAGTTGGAATGAAATCAAAAAGTGAGCAAACTCCCGCAAACTCCCGCGTCAGGTTTTCGAGACGCCCTCTAGTCACATGACTGTAAGCCTGACCTGTCATTGGCTGAAAGTCGTAAACAGTTTCCAAATATGGAATATGGATAAAGCAAGTTTTACCAGGGATACTATTAATTTTGGGATAGGAAAGTCGTATACTAACACACGTAGCGAAAACGGTGCCGTTTGCATAAATTATGGCAATCATCGGAATGTGTCGGTGACCGGCGTTGAACGCGTTTAACAGTGTTTAACCAGGTTTAACGAATATTTGGTCAGCATAGGTCAGCATAGGTCAGCATAGGTTTGAGGGCGTTGTGGATTTACACAGACGAACGATGGCCACGCGAAACCTAAACTGTTGAATACGTAATGAATAAGGTGAATAATACGTAATCGCGAATGTTAATCTTATCATTTTGACAAATTCATCATAATTAGAAGAATTGTCATCGTTAACCGGGCGATGACTGTTAAAAATAATTCAAAATAGTGCACTCTCGTTGACATTATTGGGTCGTCTGAGAGAAGCGTGGCCAGCGTCGTGTCGTCTGCTACAATCATAGAAATCCTACAGCTTACGGGTTAGCCCCGTAAGGGGCTAGAAGGGAAACTCGCGTGTAAAAAACAAGTACGCAGTGATCCACCGCGTATTTTTTTGTATTTTTGTTATTGTGGAATTTTCGTCACGCAGCTACAGAGCGTATTGCTGTACGCACATTTAAGCGCACTAAATACTTTGTTGCCGCGCTGTGCAGAAACGCGTTCGCTATTTGATGAGCCGCATGCCGCATTGAAGGATTTAAAGTCGAGTTGCAGGCCCATGATGATGGCTAACAAATGCAATAAAACTAGGCACGCGTGACAACATGCACATTCATGCTATCTTCAGTATAACTTTAATGGATGCTATCTTCAGTAGATAGCATGCCGGTCCACTTGGATGTCATTGAACCTTTTCAAAAATTGAACAATATAAGAATATATAAGCTCATGTTGTTGCTCAAAGGATAATCATTTAAAGCGACAATGACATTCTGTGGACTGCCATAAAATTCATCAAATCTAGAAAATATCTGTCATGTCCACGTCCTCCACCCGTTTTGAACTTCAAACGGGTGGCGGACATGTCGCATTTTTTCTAGAATTTCATGATGATAAGACACTGTTTGAAAAGATAAGAAACTTTTAATATTTTATCTTAGACCTAAGCTATAACCCGTTCTTCTAGTCGGAAGGAAAACCAAGCCTATACCCACACAGCCCCCCCCCCCTCAAACAACAACTCATTATCACATTTCCTAGTAGGCCTAAGTCGGAGTGCGCGGATGATTAAAAAAAGAGTTAGATAGAGTACCATATTGTTATTAAAATATGTATTATTATCTGAAACGGGGGGGGGGGGGGGGGGGGGGGGGGGGGCGGTCAAGAGCGGTGGCGTGGGAAGAGGCATACCGACTATGAGAACAGAGAACGAATTGTAGGTCTAGATAAAACTTGTTTCCTTATCATGCTTATAACTTCTCAAAGTCAAAGTGCAATATCAAATTCACTTTCTAAGAAGAGAGGAATAGACCACCTTGATTCAAAACGGTTGACATGCATTTTAAGAATATTAAATTAATTCACCAGACGCGTAAGCCATAGCATCATAGCATGATGTGAGGGCCACTCGCGAGTTAGTGAAAGTGACATGGTTAAAAGATTTGTCCTACCTATGAAAAAGTGATAAAATGAGAAAGGGCTCACTGTTGTTCCTAACTTTATAAGCATTTCTTGTCATAGTCTTGATTCAGTCGCTATAAGTTCGTTTCATTTCGTTGCGCAAAATTTAATGATTTAAAGCCCATCAAGATAACATTGTTCACATCGCGGCCTAATATTATGTGTAGGCCTATTTAGCTTTTTAAGTCATCCTCAATCAACTTTGAATATTACTTTGAAAATTTAATTGGGTGAAGAAGCAAGATATTTTGTTAGGTTTAATTAACCATAAACGTTGTGATAGGCCTACTTAAAGGGACACTAAGAGATGTGTTGGAGGCAGCGCCCTCAATTATGATAAAAACTGAGATTAGTTTATTTTTATAATTGTATTACATGTATGAACTTACACCTATAAGGATTAAGAAAAATCAGCTCTTTTTGTACAAGAAAACGTCGATTCAAAAAATGCTTATCCCGCGGGACCAGCATTTTACGTCCGACAGTATCCCCGTGCAGTACGCGT
Organism: Ophiura sarsii; assembly: GCA_035610835.1. Lineage (NCBI taxonomy): Eukaryota > Metazoa > Echinodermata > Ophiuroidea > Amphilepidida > Ophiuridae > Ophiura > Ophiura sarsii. Next base: position 78,327,127 of record CM069441.1, on the reverse strand, counting down.
AATACATAACGCGAACCATATTTGCATAGAGGGCGTTTTTCAATAAATAGCGATGATATTGTTTTAAACCAGTTTTGCTGTGTTTTTTGTTAGTAGAAACAACAATAATGGCGATTTTTAATGTTCATCTTGAATTCTGAAGTAAATTTTTAAACATTTAAACTTTTCGACACCACTTAATGTCCCTTTAATAGTCAGTTGGTTTGATCGTTCGAATACGGCACACTAAAGTTCAAATTCATATCCTAGTCGACCTAGCCCTCACACTGTCCTTTCACGAACTCCGGATATAAACCGTTGCCCCAAACATCAACAAAATAATCACGTTCATTGGGTTTAGATAAAAGGTGGGAATGGCAAACTGTAAGCCTACGCAAGCCGCACCTGTCAAAAAACCTGTCAGCACATTTCGGATTACGCGGCGTAGCGCAACGCAGTTCAAACGCAAATGATGCAGTTAGAACCGGCGCGCTAAACTCATGAAAATTGAGTGGAGGATGATTGTCCTCCAGTCAAGTACAGTGAGATAGGGCGCGTACTGGAGTGCGTCGGAAACAACAATTTCGCCGAGTTTCCCATAATCACGCCTGATCAGTATTATAGCCAGGCGGGTGCCACTGTACACAGACTCCCATTGCCGAAATTGAAGCCTCTAGCGTGACAGCGCCCCCGTTCCAAGAGTTACATCACGCGTCTAAATTCTAAATTATGCTAATAAGTTACAAGAGTTACATCACGCGTCTAAAGTATGCTAATGAGTGTGCGCCGTCATCTCAAGAGTTACATCGCGCGTACTCACGCCCACATGCCCATATATGGGGAGGCTTCAATTTTGCGATTCGAATGTCCCCTCCCATTATATAAGCTCCCTGGTATAGCGCCACCAGTTCTATGCTGACCAAATTTTAATTTAAAAGTGGACCCGATCGGCAAGCTGAGAGGCAAACCCTGGTTTTACTGAGTGAAAAGTACAAAATATAAAGCTTTTACGCATCAATTTGTAAATCAAGTCGGAATAAAAATGTATCGGAGAAGGTATCACACAAATATGCCAAAAATGTTCCGGAGACCTATATCTACAGAAACGTGAGTTGAAAAATCATGAATCATGAAAATGAACTAATAAAGTGACGTAGTAGTAGTTCATAGCCTAAAAATTGTGATCGCAAAAGTGATTTGTAAGCTTACTACAGTAACATGTCTTCTCAATGGGGAAAACGATCTTTCCATAAACAGAAAATACAAAAATAAAAGATTGGATTTCTGACATTCCAAGGCATCTCATATGACCAGACATGGTCTAAGAGTAACACAGTGGCAGTAAATAACTCCGATAGGAATTTGGAATTGATTAAATATTCGGAACATTATAAAATAAAAATGTGAAATTTCAGGCCTATAGGCTATGAGAATGGCCTAGCCCTAGGCTATAGGCTATAGTATAAAACACACGAAATACCATTTCGTTACAATAGTAAACACCTGGTGCACATTCCTCACATTCCATTTATGTAGCAAAGGGCTTTCACTTATTTAATCATTGACGGTAACCCGGGGGGGGGGGGGGGGCACTGACATTGGATAAAATTTCGAAGATTAAAATTTTCCTTTTAAAATGCAATGAAAAGATTCGTAGCAGTTTTCTATAAAAAATGATGGTTCAACCATGACTGTAGGTTAAAAATTACGAAAGTTATGACCAAAAGTTTGTTGTCTTATAGGCCCTATTGCCTAAATTGTGACATTTTGTGTACCAAGAAAAGTTTGTTGACCTCTTGCTAATCATGGTCATTTGACATTCTCCCATTGAAACGTGTGTAAATTTTAAAACATTTTAGCTACTATTAGCTTTACTTTCATAATTTCTAGTTGCTTGTGTTTAGTTATAGGCATCAGTGAATACAACCTAGTATAAGAGAGTTTAAGACATTTGATTTAAAAGGGGAAAACATGGAAGTTTAGGCCTATGTGCCGCGCTGAAGACCCCCCTTTTCACCCTCTGCTGCTAGCTCTTATGACCCCTTTTTGAGCCTGCATCTTGTGATAAGACCCCAATTTTATTGAAAATTCAAAAATCACGAAATTTTGCGTTCCAAAGCCCCAATTCTTCGAACATTTTGCGTTCTCAAACCAAAAAAAATCTCGAAAATTTAAATTTGCGTTCTTGCTATCAAAATGAAACTATAGCCTAGGCCAGTTCTCAAGACCTACTTTTTTGAAAAAAAATCAGTTCCTAAGACCCTATTTTTCGTCATGAAATCCACTCAGTTCAGGGTTCCAAGTTGGGGGGGGGGGGGGGGGGGGGGGGGGCCTGATTAAAGTTAAGTCCCTCATCCATCAATTGGTTGTCTGGCAATACAGCGTGGTAGGCCTGCTGCTCAACCTATAGGCCCAATAGAAAACATTTGAATCTAATCGAATTCTGAACAGATGGATTTGATTTGCAAAAGAATTAACTTGTTTGAAATAAGACCAAATTGGTTTTTAGAATCAGTCATCCGCGGTACATACATGACAGGCGAGACTAAATTCAATGATTTGTGACTATTTACAGTATTCAATTGACCATACTTTTGTAAGATATTGATAGTGAATATATAGATAAGACTAAATTAAAGTTGAGAAATGCAAATCAATAATATTTAGGACTAATTTAATGTAAGCTGCTGCGACTAACTTGTTTAAAAAATGTTTTAAAATGAACGGGAAAACCTATAGTATTTTGAAAACGTCTGGACGATATAAATAGGCCTACTTGTATTTTGTTGCCTATTTATATAATAAGCTTAAAATTAGCTTTGAAAAATTTGGTTATTTTCTCTCTGCAAAATCATTTCAGATTTATACTGCGAATTATTTTACCTGAGATAAAAGCTGAAAAGGTATCGAAACCGTTTGAGACACGTATCCAAAATAAAAAAGTAAAATAGACGTACCCCTGCCCTTGCCTGGATACACCAACTGTTTGTTAACACTTTCCAGTCCACGCGGCTGATTAGTTAACCATAATTATACAAAACAGATTTTTCAAAAACCTTTCAACTTTCCTGGTCTATATCAAGGACTACTGAACCAATACTAGGCATGTTTGTACTTATTTCAATGCATTTCTAATGATGATTCAAAATATGGTAATGAAATTCAATAATGTTGACATTTTTGAAACATTTTGTGAAATTTTGGAATGTCTGCAGACGCCTGCCGCGTGGAAATTGCCCGGGGGAAAGTGTTAAAACACCCCTCTTCCATTGGTCACTGTTGGTTGAGATTGTTGAGATGTTACTGATTGGTACTGTCAATTCCCAAGGCTCAATGAATTTCATTTATCTACGAAGCTTTATTGGTATCATTTCGTGCCGCGCCTTCGTCTCGCGTATCGCGGCCCGAAATCTCGTATCGCGTGTTTCGTATCGCGACCCCGAAATTTCGCGTAAGATATTTATACCGCGATATCTCGGGCCGCGATACGAACACGCGACATTTTCCAATAGAAAGAGTTATATTAGATGGCAGATGGTGTCTGCGATTGTATGTAGATGCGGCAATAAAGAAATCTGTTTTGCTATAATTTATCTTTAATTTGTTTGCAGTCATCCAGTTCTTAATATTAAATATACACTTTTGGAATCGAGTTATTGCACTGTTAAGGTCATCCGGCACTTTGGGATCAAATGATATAGCTGCGTATCATCGGCATACTTATGATGAGACACATTATGATAATTTGCAATGTTACCAACTGGAAGGGTATAAACAGAATATCCAACAGGTCCGACTACAGAGCCTTGTGGCAAACCAAACTGCGAGTTGATCTGAGAGTTTACCAGCTATATCCACTTGTGTAGACCAATCAATTCGATAGGAACGGAACCAATTTAATGCAGTTCCTTTGACACAAATCCGTCAGAAAGACGTGAAATTAAAATGTTGTGATCAATCGTGTCAAAAGCAGCTGATAAGTCCAATAACACAAGAAGAACAGCTGACAGTTCTATTAGCATCTGAGTGAAAACATGATATCATTTTTTACTTTTAGAAGTGCTGATTCAGTACTGTGCAATGCTCTGTATATGCAGATTGATAAGGGTCTGCAAGGTTGTTTAAATCCTTATGTTCTGTGAGACGTGAACATGCGGTCTTTTCAATTAATTTACCGGCAAAAGTAATTGGCAACAGGTCTGTAGTTTTTAAGCGTATTTTGATCAAGAGTTGACTGTTTCAGTAGAAGCCTTATATTTGCAGAATGAGCTCCTTTGGGAAAGACTCCGGTAGAAAGAGAGACATATACAATATCAGCAAGCACTGGAAGAAGTTGAAGAAAAAAAATGAAAAAAGGTTGTCTTTGAGGTACCATGTTGATATAGGATCCAACCGACTGGTTTTACTTGGTGATGAATTGATGATTTTCAAAAGTTCTACTTCATTGGTTGGTCTGAATACTTCAAGGAGGAGGTATATTTCCATGGGAAGAGTCACAAAAGTGATCAGGAATACTAACATTTTCATTGTTAAAGTTGCTAAACTCGAGGGGCGGCTTGCTAAACTCGAGGGGCGGCTTGCTAAACTCGAGGGGCGGCTTGCTAAACTCGAGGTGCAGCTTGCAATAGGACATTCAACTCAAGTGTAGGCTAAGTTTTTTTTCTCGATTTATTCGAAAAATTGTCCCGTTTATTTTCAATTTATATGAACAATCATTAGACGCAAGCGTATCAGATATATAACCAGTGTTTGGGTTATTACTCGAAACAATGACTTGACTTGACTTGGACTCGATTCACCAAGAGCGATGAATTGACTTAAAGGTAGATGACCCGATCACATTCTCGTAACACAGAAGTATTTCAAACATACGGAGATGTTCATATCATATGAACAAGGGCGGAAATCCCGGGGGGGATGGGGGGGATATATCCCCCCCACTTTATGACCTGGGGGGGATGGTCAATGTAATCATCCCCCCCCCCTGATTTTTCACATCTACCAAAAAAAAAGAGGAAAAAAGGGGGGAAAAGGGGAAAAAGAAAGAAAAAAAGGGGGGAAAAGGAGAAAAAAAGGAAAAAGAGAAAGAAAGGCGGGCGGGGAGGCATGCGAGGGACATAAGAACGTTTGGAGTTTATTGTACGTTGGTCAGGATACATACGCGTATGTACGTTGACTAGAATAGAATCCATCTTTTGGAGGTAACTAATTAACTTCTTTCTGGCATAGGCCTATCTATCTGCCTATTTAAAAAGCCAATATTTATCAGAAATAAAGTGATTGCTTTTCAATAAAATATTGGTCAAAAGTACACACCAAATCGCACCAAATGGGTTAGAAATTTAAAAAAAAATCCAATTCTGAGCGGGGCACATCCCCCCTCAGAATCCATCTGTTCGAGCTTTTAAACTATCTATACTAAAATCAAGAATATATCAGTATATGACCAACTTCTTTCGTGCATTGATAAAAAACAAAACATTTATTGAAAATGAAATGATGGCTTTTCAATACAATATTGGTCAAAAGTATACACCAGATCGCACCAAATGAGTTTGAAAATTGAAAAAAAATTATACTTCTCAGGGGGGTACACCCGCCCCCCTCAGACTCCCCCCTGTTGGAGCTTTTAAACCATCTATACTAAAATCCAGAATATATCAGTATAAAAAATACTCAACTTCTTGAATTGAAATTGAAATTGAAATTTTTTCTACTTCTGAGGAGGGCACATCCCCCTCAGATAGCTTTTAAACCATCTATACTAAAATCCAGAATATATCAGTATAAAAATTGCTCAACTTCTTTCGTGCATTGATTAAAAACAAAATATTTATTGAAAATGAAGCGATGGCTTTTCAATACAATATTGGTCAAAGGTATACACCAGATCGCACCAAATGAGTTTGAAAATTGAAAAAAATTATACTTCGGAGGGGGGTACATCCCCCCTCAGACTCCCCCCTGTTGGAGCTTTTAAACCATCTATACTCAAATCCAGAATATATCAGTATACAAAATACTCAACTTCTTTTGTGCATTGATAAAAAAACCAAAATATTTATTGAAAATGAAGCGATGGCTTTTCAATACAATATTGGTCAAAAGTATACACCAGATCGCACCAAATGAGTTTGAAAATTGAAACATTTTCTACTTTTGAGGGGGGCACATCCCCCCTCAGACACCCCCCTGTCCGAGCATAGCTCGGAGTGCGGTGCTGCGCACCGCATAGATGGTATACCAGCTCAATTTCATTTTTTGGGGAAACACTTATCATCCCCCCCACACCTAACAAGAAATTTCCGCCCCTGCATGATATGAAAGCTCGTATTTTTCTCATCGTCATAGTGAAATTTGACGGCCTAAATCGGTATAATTACGGAGAAATCTATGAAATAACGTCGAATTTACCGCGAAAGGTGGTAACCACCAATATCGTTTGTGTACAACTCAATGGGTACATTTCACGGCATCTTTTGCGTCAACCATTAGAGTTATGCAACTTTGGAATACGACTTTTTTAAGGATGACCTTTCATGTAGAATAGTAAACGTCAAGTTTAAAATCGGAACATCTACCTTTAACTTGTGACCAAATTAAAGACTTGATCTGAGTCACTTCCAAGAGACTTAACCCAAAATACTTGACCTGAGTCACTTCCAAAAGATTTGACCTGACTTGACTTGACTTGACTTGACCTAACCTGACTTGACTTGACTTGACTTGACTTGACTTGACCTGACCTGTCCTGACTTGACTTGACTTGATTTGACTTGACCTGATTTGACTTGACTTGACTTGACTTGACCTGAACTGACTTGACCTGATTTGGCTTGGTTGACTTGACTTGACTTGACTTGACTTGACTTGACTTGACTTGACTTGACTTGATCTGACCTGACCTGAATTGACTTGACCTCATTTGGCTCGACTCGACTCGACTTGACTTGACTCGGAGCTACTTGACCTGACCTGACCTGAATTGACTTGACCTGAATTGACTCGACTCGACTCGACTCGAATTGACTTGACTTGACTTGACTTGACTTGACTTGACTTGACTTGACTTGACTTGACTTGACCTGACCTGACCTGACTAGACCTGACCTGACCTGACCTGATTTGGCTTGGCTTGACTTGACTTGACTTGACTTGACTTGAATTGACTTGACTTGACTTGACTTGACTTCAACCGACCCCACCCCATCATTATACCCACGCAAGCCTATGGGCTTGTGTACCCATGCATACATGTATCGCCCGGAGGCCCGGCTTAATATTTAGTCCTACCATGAAGGACCCTTTATTCAGTGTTTAGTCCTGTTCTTTAAAATGAAATGACCATGTTTTACGCAATAAAATTTAGGGAACAAATACTTGTCCTACATACGTAACAAGACTTACGTTCATGACTAAAACTGATGCCACTCCTTAGGTGTGTGAATACGTCTATAGAATTAACCTCTAATGTTTTCGGTCTTTTCTCTTTGCAGGCCAAACAACCGCCTGGAGCCAATGGTACCTCTCGCTATTGAAAACGGAGGTAGGTACATACATTGTCAGAGTGGCGTAAAATTGTTTATGGGGAGGGGGGGGGGGGGGGGGTGGGTGGCGGGTGATTGCCTTTGTGCGTTAGGCGACGAAAAATAGCGTGCCGCCGAGCCAGAAACTTGAGAGCGGGGGTGGGGTGGGGTGGCTTAGCGCCAATTACACGCTTGCGCGCACTGGGAGATCTGAGGGGATGTGCCACCCCTTTGATGCTGAAGATGTTTTCATTTTTGAAAGTGGATTCATGAAATTTGGTAAATATAAGGACAATTTAGATAAACTCCAGTTACATTAATCAATCATCATCAATTAGCATTTTTACATCATGCACATAATGCATATCATTGTGGGAATGATTGCAAGACCATCCCCTGGTCAATTTTGTTGTTGTTGTTGGGGGGGGGGGGGGGGGGAGGGTAGTACGCCTATGTATTGTCACCGAAGATTTCCCACAGGACGAAGGAAAAAATGTTCATGCATGTTTCTGATGAATGATTGTATTGTGCGGATTGAATTCAGTGAAACAGTTCAACTTTGAACTTTGTTTTTAACGAAATTGACCAAACTCACAAGAGAAGCTGCCCCTCAAAACCTTAAGTTGTTGGATACCAAAATATGAGATGTTGCCTCAAGAGAGCAGTTATATCACCTCTCATCTAATTGCGTACAAACAATCCAAATATTTTCCTTGTATATTGTTTTGATTAATTTTATGGTAAATTTGTTCTATTATTACTTATACTTACTTTAAAGATCGAATCCCTACACCACCGTTGACGGTAACCTCAACGGAGATTGTAAAAGACATGGGCAACATGAAGTCTCAGTCAGGTGTGAGCCTCATGGAGTCTTCTTCTTCTGACGGTGTTTTTCATTTCGACGACACGGGGTTACACGAGCCTGTCGGCACACGAAACTGTCGTCTCTCACGAGCTTCTACCGCATCATCTGGGGATTCCGGTGGTTTGGATGATGATTATCAAATTGCACGTGTTCCTGTATCTGTGACTTTGTCTACGATGATATGATTAGGATATTGCAACAAACCGCCCGCACGACCTTCAAAAAAGCCAATACTGCTGATGACGCCCGCAGTTTGCATGACTCTCATCATAGCTTTGACCAAATCGAACCTGGTCTAGACAGCAAGTCTACGGTAAGTTATATTAGTATATACAACTATTGTTGAACAGTTTGCCTCTCATGAACATTTGTGTCTTAAAGGGGCACTAAGAGATGTGTTGGAGGCTGCGCCCTCAATTATGATAAAAACTGAGATTAGTATATTTTTATAATTGTATTACATGTATGAACTTACACCTATAAGGATTAAGAAAAATCAGCTCTCTTTGTACAAGTAAACGTCGATTCAAAAATGCTCGTACAGCCGGGACGAGCATTTTACGTCCGACAGTATCCCATTGCAGTACGCGTGATACATAACGCGAACCATATTTGCATAGAGGGCGTTTTACAATAAATAGCGATGATATTGTTTTAATCAAGTTTTGCTGTGTTTTTGTTAGTAGAAACAACAACAATGGCAATTTTTAATCTTGAATTCTGAAGTAAATTTTTAAACATTTAAAATTTTCAACACCACTTAATGTCCCTTTAAATAAAAGTTCCCAAACTGCTCGCAAATTAGAAAGAAGAAAATATCTCTTTTCATATGTTTTCATTTGTGTTCATATATTTTAGACAAAACATGAAAGCTAAAGAAGAATCCGCTGCCCTTCGTGAAGTTCGTGAACTAGCCGCCCTGGATAGGAAGGCTGCAAAGAAGCTCACAAGGAAGCGAGAAACTTCCCAGAAAGCTATAAATATGAGAGCCTTATTACAGCCACCTATTAGACTTCTTCCCAGGCGAGCTCAACTTGATGCCATCACGATGCGCTGCAGTAATCTTCAAGCTCTTTTAGGTTTAGTAGAACCTGCAGACCTTCCTCGCATCTCTCGCGCACCGGACGTCGAAGGTCCGTTATTCCAAAGCACTGTACATCAGATCGATCAACAAGTCAGCGATCCCGCAGCCATTGTCCCGCGGCCACCCTCCAGGGCTGGGAAGCGACATCCCTGACGAAGTCAGGTTATCGAACAAGCCAGCCGTATCAAGTCAGCCATGATTCCGACGGCTCCTCCAAGCACAACTCCGACTCGAGGAAACACATCAGATGCCATAGTTGGTATTGCCATGCCTGGAAAGCATAGCAGCAGGTCAAGTTCACGTACCACCCACAATACACCAGCTAAAGCACCAATACCTTTCGTCAAACCTGCCTTAATGAAGGACATGCAGCCGACCTGCTTGAAGGTGAGGTCCTCCCACAGAGGCAGAAAATCATCTGGTCTTCTCCAGCAGGTTCACTCAACTCCAATGAAGGTTCCACATAAACCGACAGTTTCATCAAGCAACGTCAAACCGAGGGTACCGGCGCCACCACAAGCCAAGAGTGACACAAAGACCAATGGAGCCAGTTTTAGAAGAAGAAAGTATTCGTCTTCCAAAAACACGCCTCACCAATAATTATATTCAAATCATGAACTAAATGTCATTAGCTAAATTAATTAACTAATTTATTATTTTATTTGTTCTTAGCTTTAAATCCGGTGATTCATTTTCCATTTAGGCATTTTAAAATGCCGATCTCCTTGGTAGACACAGTCCACAGATGTGACATGTAAGATCCCAAGGATTTGTAGCGATAACCTCGGCACCGCTTACGCTCTGAATTACGTTCATTATGAAATTACACACGAGAAATGAAGTCGGGGTACAAAATCATTCTGGACTATCTGATAGAACTACTTATGCAATATGGTCACTGAATGCCATACCGTTAACAGGTAAGAGGTTGCGAATGCGTAGGGATTCTCACATCGAACCCGGTGGCCGAACAAGTTTTCTACTACAATCTAAACTGTTTTAGCTGAGACAGACCGTAAGTCATTGCCATGAGAAGACAAACGAGAGCATGTCTCAGAGGATGCAGATTAGAGATTGATGTGGATTGAATGGGTCAGGGGTACATCTGGTTGGTCACCTATAATCACTTCAAAACACCCACTCGTACTATCTGGATTTTAACAACTTCAGATTGTCAAGGGGTTGTAAACTTGGACTCGCTCACCTATTATCCCAACCGAGGAAATGTGGGGTTTGTCAACTCTTGGCTTCTTGATTTGGCAGTATTTATGCAGCGGTGTACAATCATTAGTGTTTGCAGTGACCCTTTGTCCAACCTGGGGGATCCTTTAGGTGATCCGGTTGGTGATCCCACACGGTTTGATCTCGGTGTTCTTCTGATCTCATCGGTGATCCTGGTTTGGTTAAAGGCGAGCAAACATGTTGTTATTTGGTTTTATCAAACCAGATGCTGGAAGTGAGCGTTACTTTGCTGAGTGCTGGCAAATCGAGACACCAACGAGTAGGCAAACCCCACAAGTCCCAACCGAGGTAGTAGGGGGGAGAGCCCGAGTTTTCATCACTTTCACAATCTGTAGTTGTCCAAACCCTGATAGTTTGAGTGGCTATGACTGCCTATTAGGCGGTCGGTAGGCAGTCGAAGGCAAGCATTAGTCAGTCAAGACAACTGACCACCTAATTAGGCAGTCCTGGCAGACGACTGACTAATGTCATTTGACAAATAGGCAGTCCTTGCAGGCGACTGCCTATGTCATTTGACATTAGGCAGTCGGTGGAATTGAAGGCCTAATACTTAGAAAAAATTGATGAACCAAATGAAGGCTTAATGCTTAAATATTTTTCAATGAAGGACTATTTTGTTTTGAAGTCAAAATAGGCAGTCAAGAGCTAATTTGCATACATGTAACATGATAAGGCCACCAGTTCAAATTTTTGACCTTGCTGATTGCTCTTGCTGGGATAACATGGCAGTTGGGTTGTGGTCTTTGTGGATGATATATTTTGGTTTCTTTGAGAGGTTTTGATATATATCTATGTGAATTTTGAATCACTATTGTCTGCAGAGCAGTAGGTATGTGGATGTCACTTTAGAATTGCAATGCATTTAAATAGCTGAAATCTGTGAAATATAGTTAGATTAGTAATATATTATAAGCTTTCCATAAGCTTATTTAGTAAGCTTATGGACAGAACAATTGTTTGCAAACCTTTGAATCACATCATATTTAAACACAGTTTCTTACCCAGAAATATGAGTTGGGCTCTAATGGGGGATGGGTGAAGTAACATGTGAATGTTCAGGCGTGGGGATTATACTTCTATGGTTGGTGGGAGGAGGGAAGTGTTGTGTGGCGGGGTTGCTCTCAACTTAATTTCATTAGGGGAGTGCCGTTCAGGGCTTCAAAAATGGGGTACTATCTGAACTGAGAGAATTTTATAATGAAAATTAGGGTCTTAAAGGGGCATTGAGAGATACGTATGGGAGTGCGCCCTCAATTATCATGGAAATTGGTTTTGTTTGCATCAAAGTAATACTTAGGCATATACTAACGCGATAGTGGTAGAGATCGCATATTTTTGGCGGCGAACCATCTAGCTTGCTGAAAAAAACACGCATTCTAGGTACAACAGCGCCCTCTACGATAGGGGTAGAGTTCGCGCAAAATAGGGGTTGAGTTCGCAAATTTTACACGGGTCGGTTGGTAGACCGTATCGCGCCTGCGGCGGGCTCATCTAAATTGGACCTAACTTAAATCGGTTCGTAACAAGCCGGGTTTAGTCGCCTCGGCCGCAGGCGGCCTGCGGCTCCTTTTCTTACTAGCGCCTAGCGGCGGGCTATCCGCGTACGGTGCCTTCGGCCCCGCTTGACACTGTGAGCACGGAACAGAATCAAGTGAAGATTTATTTACAAATAATATTTTTCGTATAGTGTATACGGTACTTGTTGTTGTAGTGTATTTTTGAGGTATCGACCGTGCTGTATTGTGGGAGTTACTAATTTTCAGCAGCCAGGTACCCTTTTTCAGATCGCGAACCCTTTTGGCTATACGCACTACCATCTGAAACAGTTTACCAACATTCACCGTTTATTATATAAAATGTCATGATTTTCTTAGTTTCGATATGATCATATCGAAACTCAAGTGCTGAATTCGGAAGTTATGCATCGTTTTACTCACAGACTTTCGCAGCAAATCTCAACCCGGAAGAGCCGTTATTTTGCTTATTTTAGCATGAAGGCGATGTCGGAATTGTATGACATTTTGGATTTGGGCTACGTTAATGATTATCTTTACGTTATTTGCTCATTTTAGTATATCGATCTACATCTCTCAATGCCCCTTTAAGAACTGTGTTTTCCCAAATTTGATTGGGCAGAACGCATTTTTTTGGAAAATGTGGGTTTTAGGGGGCTGTCATTTTCTTTGGAAGGGGGTGGGTCACAATTAATGGGGGAGGGGTTATAATTTTTTGACACACTCAAATTCACAAAATTATAAAACCTAAAATAGGTGGGGGCATAATATTGATCAATATTATAAGTAATTCAGATTCCATAAAAATAAAAATGTTGCTATACGCTAAGGGGGTTATAAAAAACTAACAATGGCCATTGACATATTTGAAACTCGACCTTTTTCGAAGAAAATGGCACTTAATTTAGAACGCAAATTTTTCAAAAAATTGGGGCTTTGGAATGAAAATGTTCGCTTTTTTGAATTTTCAATAAAATGGGGGTCTTAAAAGCTGATGCAAGCTCAAAAGTGGGGTCTTACAATCTAGCAGAAGAGAGTGAAATGGGGTCTTCAGCTAGGCAGCACATACCTATACTGCCCTACTACGACATATAAGGACCAAAGTGACATTTTGGTAGTTCGGAGTTATTGAAGGAAACGTCTTTTTGTAAAAGCCTTCCCAATTTTTTTATTCATGTTGATATCTTGTTAGGTGCTTTACATAAGTCAATATCCCATATTTATGGTTATGTTATTATATTTTCAAAAAAACAAAAAAAATACGTTTAAACTGGAAATTGGGTCCTTTTGCCGTGGTTAATTGAAAATATGTTACAACATATTGCTTTCACAAAAGGACCCAAGTGCGCCTCATTAGAGGATTAAGCCAGATTAATTGTCTATTTTAATTAACTTGTGACGTAAAATGGTTTACATTTCAATATTATGTAAACCATAACTAGTAGTGGCCTGAGACTAATATACCTTAGGTATATTAGTATCAGGTAGTGGTAGAACCATGTAGGAAGGTGGTATACAAAGTCTTGGGTGCCATCGAGTATCAGATCAACATTAAAAAATTTAGTAAAGAGTCTAATTTGGTGTGAAAATGGTTGTTCAGTTTCTGATTGATATTTATGAGCTCGAGAGCTCCCATAAGTTTCTATGCAACAGGGACCCCCCCCCCCCTCACCCCTACAATGCCACAAGCAGGAGGCTGTGTCTGAAGTTCCCCTTTCCAACATCGGTGCCATCCCCCCCCCCCGGGTCATTGAGTGGCAAACTCCAATGGGTCTAGTATTTTTGAAGCACTATTAGAATTTCATTTGGGTTAAATAAATCGATCAGGGGATAGAACTTGTGTCAACACCTTCATAGCAGTCTGGTACCTATCTTACTGAGCTACGGAGGCTGCTTGCAAGATCTTCAGATTTTCCTGATCCGGGTGCACGGGGTGCACCACACACTACAGCTTTTAATAATTTGAGATCTTCCTAAAAACAGGTTGACCGCTTAATTAGGCCTTCATAAATAGGCAGTCGACTAGAGGACTGCCTAAATAGCCCTTCATAAATAGGCAGTCGCTAGCTCATTTGCATATTAACTTTGCTGTGGGAAGGCTTAGCGACTGCCTATAGGCCTTCGAAGGCAAATAGGCCTTCGAAGGCCTATCCCTGCTAGGCGGTCGACCGCTTAATTAGGCCTTCATAAATAGGCAGTCGACTAGACGACTGCCTAAATAGCCCTTCATAAATAGGCGGTCGCTAGCTCATTTGCATATTAACTTTGCTCTGGGAAGGCTTAGCGACTGCTTATAGGCCTTCGAAGGCCTAAAATCATACATTTGAGAAATAGGAAGATATTCAATTTGACTGCCTAATTTGACCGCCTAAAATGACTGCTTGTGCGACTGCCTGATGAAGGTCTCTATTTCGGTAAGTATTGAGGTGGTTAGTTGACCAAACAGATGTATCTCTGAAGCAATCAATCCACATTGGTGTCTAGTCTGCATCCTCCGGGGCAAGCACTCGCGTGTTTTCTCATGGCAAAGGCATTAGGCAAAGGGCCTATCTCAGCAAAGGCAATGGATTGTACTAGACCACTGTTCAGCCACCAGGTTCTATATGTTAGAACCGCTGCACATTCAATACCTTTAACCTGTTCATGGCTTGGTATTCACTGACTATATTGCATAGGTAGATCTATCAGATCGTACAGGATGATTTTATACAACGTGCGTCATTGCTCGTTTGTGATATCCGGGTCAGCGTAATCTTACGCGATATCTTGAAACCACCCTTGGCATCAAGAATAGGGTTAACATAGGCCACGGTCTTTTTGTTATCAGTTCATGTTATATAATCTTATCAATTGACATTTCCGATCATGTTTTTTGATGATATCTGATTTTGGCTGAAATTCAGCTATTTATTTTATTATAGTCTTTTGTTTCTCATTGTACATGTTGTATTTTCGTTCATTTTTGCAATAGGCTGTTAATTACTGATAACGTGCATCCATAGCCGGCGGAAGCGGGAGGGAGCGGGGCGGGGCCCTGACCCCTTAAATTAGAACATTTCAATTTCAATTTTAAAGAGTGCTTTACTGACAGCTACCCATTGCACATGGAAAAAGAGTATAGAACTTGAACTCATGATAAAATACCTATATAATTTATGTGGAATATATTTATTTAATAATGTCTTTTAAGCTTGAAAAGAATCGAAAGAATGCGTTGAAAAGAACAAAGAAGAGATTAACTGATGTGTGTGTGTGACTTAATCATGTTGCTTCTTGCTTCGTGCATTTTAAAAGCTTTACTTTCATACTGAGAGGATTGGACCAAGCCGATTTTGCTTCCTCATGTTTGCTGAAGCATATCTCCCGTTCTAAATAACCAATTGGAACGCAATAAAATGCAAATGAAAGCTTATTTACTCAGCTTTCATAATACATCAAGATTAGACCCGTATGTACCTGTCCTTTTAAGATATCTTATTTGCCCGGAATGTTAACATTTTTTTGGGTCACCCTGTAGTGGCACTTAAGGTTTATATTATTTATGTATCATTAAATAGTTCCGGATAAATACCTGATCATATACTCATTTTTATTTGAACATTACCTCTACGTAGACCGATTTGAGACTTGAAAATGGCCCCAAATTAAAGTAGAACATTTTGTGTAAAAAGAAAT
This sequence comes from Ophiura sarsii, assembly GCA_035610835.1. Taxonomy (NCBI): domain Eukaryota; kingdom Metazoa; phylum Echinodermata; class Ophiuroidea; order Amphilepidida; family Ophiuridae; genus Ophiura; species Ophiura sarsii. Next base: position 78,311,239 of record CM069441.1, on the reverse strand, counting down.
TGAGGACCAGAAGTTGGTTTGTGTAATGTGTGGTTTCAAAGCCGGCATACGAACAACATGGCATGTTTTCATACACAAAACTGAAATATCTTAAAAAGTAAAATTTAGGTTAAAGCTAACAATGTGCATTAAATCTATGAATTTCAGTTTTCAAATTAATGTTAAACGGTAAAAAACGTATTGTCTGTAAATTAACGTCAATTTTTACGTTTGCTGTGAAAAAACGGAATATTTTACAAATAACGTTGAAAAAACGTTAATGTAGAGGGAATCGTAAAATTACGAGGTTTTACTATTTTTGTGTGTAAAAATTGTTTTAAAACTGTAAAAAACGTATATTTTACGTATATTTTTCCTGTAAATTAACGTCAATTTTTACATTTGCTGTAAAAAAAACCCCGGAATATTTTACAAATAACGTTAAAATAAAGTTAAAGGCATATTATGTGTTCTTTTCCAGAGAGCACCCTCTATTCATGATTTTTTTTTGAAAGTAGATTTTCTTGCAGATTTACATTTCTAATCATAAATCGTACATACATTCCAAGTTACAGAGCGATACGATTCCTAATTACCTCAAAATCATGGTTTTAGAGTGAATTTAGACTAGAATAAAATAAGTTGTCGGATATCCGACAGTTTATTTCCACTCTAAAACCATGATTTTGAAGTAATTAAGAATCGTATCGCCCTGTAACTTCGAATGTAGGCTACAGTAGACCATCCAAAGGCAATAAATGTACTTTAAAAAAATGCATCACGGCATTTTTTGTTACAGCTCTACATCTAGGCTAAATTAAGTGCTTAAATAGTAAGGTTTCCAATGAAGGGGGGTGTCAAAAATAGAAATCGATTTTTAGGCCATTTTCAGCAAAAAAAGACCGTTTTTGGGCAAAAATCGAATTTTTGTGTTTTTTGGTGCAATTCATATCTTTGAACAATGTACTATCCACCAGTAATTAGTTTGACCTAATTTATTGTTTTTTTGAGGAATAATACATATTTAAAGCTGCTAAAATATAAAGAAAATAAAGGCACAAGGGAGTACAAAAGGGCACTTTTCTCAGTTTTATAATTGTATTTGCCACTTACATTCGCTAGTTGCTTAATCTGTCAAGCGATGCTGGAATAAATCAGCAAACTAGTTTAACATGGTCTATGACATTTATATATAGTTTAATATCGACAAATATGGTAAAATTCAACATTAAAGGGGTATTCAAGGGTTATTTAACACGAAGGTATAGAATCGTTATAGTGACTTAGAGGTGTATTTAATGAGAGTGTCTTCCGTGCACTCCCAGGACTCCCCCAAACCTACTTTTTGAACTTCTTTTCATGGTCATTCAACATATTTAGGGTGTTACCGAATTTAATGTTAGTATGCTAAGGGTTTATTCAAAATGGCGTCCAAAATGGCCGCCAAAAGGGTCAAATTTCATAAAAGAACATACATCAACCAAAATGTATGATGACAGTATAGTTTTAACTATAGGATGTATGTATTACACTCACATCCAGCACGTTCGCATTGTTAACATACTTTGAATCCATGATGGCCGCCAAAATGGCCGCCTTAAACATAGAAATAGCCAATAATAACAGCATATTTTGTATCATATTCATCAAATAATTTAAGGCTACCAGATGGACACCAATAACTTTCAATTGGTCAGAAGAAATTAGCAAGATGGCTACCAATATGGTCAAAAATAGCTGATTGAACCTTCTAGTACATTTTCGCTAAATACCAGTATAAGCAGATAAGTTAGTGAGTAAGTTATGGAGATAATTATGGTGATAATTATGGGCTTCAAAACCCTACCTTATATTGAAATATCCAATAGGATCATCAAGCAGTCTCATTCGCCACCAAGTATATGCATAGGTAGTTGTATGAATTCATCAATGACCTTATTAATCTTATTAATCAGATATCCTTTATATTACTTACTTAATTGATTGGGGTCATTACGGTATCACTCGCGGTCTGTAGATGATCACCTGAGGTAATTAAATGATCACTCGGGGTCATTAAACGATCCGTTTGGATCATTAAATGGTCATTTTTGGTCATAAAATGATCACCTGGGGGTAAGTAAGTGACCTTCCGGGTCATGATATGATTGCTTGGGGTCATTACGCTATCACCTAGAGTTTTTAAATTATCAAATGGTGTAATGAAATGATCACTCAGGATCGCATTTGGTCATTAAACAATCACTTTGTGTCAATGGTCACCACGGGTTATCACATAATCACTTGGATCGAGTCAATAAATGATCACTTGTGGTCATTAAATCATCTCCTGCTGTTATAAGATGACAGTTTGGGCGGCTTGAGTAATCAAATGATAGATTGGGCCATTAAAATATCACTTGAGATCATTAATGATCACTCAAGAGTCATTACACGATCCATTTGATTCATTACATGGTCAGTAAATTGGGGTCATTGAATGATCTCCTGGGGTTAAGCGACCATCCGGGTCATTAAATTATTGCTTGGTGTCATTAACCTATCGCCTAGGGTCATTAAATGATCACCCGGGGTAATGAAATGATCACTCAGGATCGCATTGAGTCAATAAACAGTCACTTTGTGTCAACGGTCACCAAGGGTTATAAATTATCACTTGGATCGAGTCAATAAATAATCACTTGGAGTCATTAAATCATCCCCTGCGGTTATTAGATGACAGTTTGGGCGGCTTGAGTAATCAAATGATGGATTGGGGCCATTAAAATATTACTTGGTGTCATTAATGATCACATGGTGTCATTAATGATCACATGGTGTCATTAATGATCTCTCAAAAGTCATTACACGATCCATTTTATAAATGACACGATCCATTTGAGTCATTACATGGTCAATTGGGGTCATTGAATGATCACCTTGGGTTATTAAGCGACCATCCGGGTCATTAAATGATTGCTTGGTGTCATTAACCTATCCCCTAGGGTCATTAATTGATCACCGGGGTAATCACTCAGGATCACTTGGAGTCATTAAACAATCCCTTTGTGTCAATGGTCACTTAGGTTTACTACAATATCACTTGGATCGAGTCAATAAATGGTCATAGGTGTGTGTTAGCTGACGGCTCGGGTCATTAAATGGTGAGTTGGGGTCATTAAATGATCACCCAGGGTTATTCAATGATTAACTTTTTCGGCAACCATCTTGGCCATTTTAAAATATTAAAAATATTACATTTTATCATAGAAATATAATGAATGCTGTTTCAATAGTTTTTGCGGTATAGGTATTACATACTATTTTCAAAATGCAAATACCTGTTTTAGGTCATTTAACATCAGTTCTAACCATCTGGCGGCCATTTTAGAATGCGATAAATATTCAAAACTTTCACAGAGGTGAGTCGTTTATCTAAAAGCATTAGTTTAGCAGTTTAGAATATGGTATATATGACGCAATATACGCTATTATAAGCTATTTTTACAATTAGGGCGGCCATTTTGGCGGCCATCTTAATTTAATATATGTTAACAAAGCAAAAGTACTGGATATGAGTTACTAGTGATCTAATACATACATACCATTGTTAAAAAGTATACTTTTATCATATATTTTGTTTGATATTATGTCCTTTATGAACATGACCCCTTTGGCGGCCTTTTTGGACGCCATTTTGAATATCCCTAATAGCATATCAAAAATAATTTTTGCATCACCCTGAATGGGTATTAGGACCATTAAAAGGAAGTTTAATATGTTGTTTTGGGGAGTCTTGGGAGTGCACGGAAGACCCCAAGTAGATACTACGCATCTAATTCACTATATGATTATATAAATATATATACCATTGTCAAATAACCCTTGAATGCCCCTTTAATGTTAAATTTCACCCGATTTGTCATCATAAAACTATCTATAAAGGTCATAGACCATGTAAAACGTGACAGATTAAGCAACTAGCGAATATAAGTAGCAAATAAAACGACAAAACTGAGAAAAGTGCCCTTTTGTTCTCCCTTGTGCCTTTATTTTCTTTATATTTTAGCAGCTTTAAATATGGACTATTCCTTAAAAAAGCAATGAATCAGGTCAAATGAATTACTGGTGGATAGTACATTGTTCACAGATAGGAATTACACCAAAAAACACAAAAATTAGATTTTTGCCCAAAAAACGGTCTTTTTATGGTGAAAATGGCCTAAAAATCGATTTCTATTTTTGACACCCCCCTTCATTGGAAACCTTACTATTTAAGCACTTAATTTAGCCTAGATGTAGAGCTGTAACAAAAAATGCCGTGATGCATTTTTTTTAAGTACATTTATTGCCTTTGGATGGTCTACTGCTATGTACGATTTATGATCAGAAATGTAAATCTGCAAGAAAATCTGCTTTCAATTTTTTTTTCGATGTTGAGGGCGTTCCATGAAAAGATCACATAATATACCTTTAATATTCCTAGAGGGAATCGAAAAATTCGGTTGATATTATGCTATTTTATGGAATGTTGACCACCTTTGACCATTAATTTGGCGGCCATTTTGTTTTTGAAGTATGTTAACAAAGCACAAATACTAGATTTGAGTTTCTAGTGGTCTAACACATACATCCCATTGTTAAAACTATACTCTGATCATACATGTTGGTTTATATATGCCAATATATGGAATTTTACCAATTTTGGCGGCCATTTTGGCGGCCATCTTGGATTTAGGTGTGTTAACAAAGAAAAAAATCTGGATATGAGTGTCTAGTGGTCTAATACATACATCCCACTATTAAAACTTTACTTTCTCAATACAATTTGATTGCTATATGTCATTTTATGAGATTTGACCAGTTATGGCGGCCATTTTGGACGCCATCTTGCATAACCCCTTAGCAATATGAAAATATTTTTGGTAACATCCTGATTATGTCTTAGGATCATAATAAGGAAGTAAAAACAGTTGGTTTGGGGGAGTCCTGGGGGGGGGGGGGGGGGGGGGGGGGGGGGTGCACACTAACCCTCTGTAGATACCCGACTAGTATGGTTTCCTTTTGGTATGAATCCTTTCATGCCCAGTTTATCACACGACTGAGAAACTCTTAATTATGAACATTGGTATGGTTTCTTGGTATGAAATCTTTCATGGCTGGTCTTATGACTCGACCGAGAGAAACTTTTATCACAGAATGAACATTGGTATGGTCTCTCTTTGGTATGAATCTTTTCATGACTGGTCTTTGTACTTAAATTACCGAAACTCTTGTCACAGTACGTACAGTGGTGTGGTTTCTCTTTGGTATGAATCCTTTCATGCCTAGTCTTATCACCCGACTGAGAGAAACTCTTATCACAGAATGAACATTGGTATGGTTTCTCTTTGGTATGAATCCTTTCATGTCTGGTCTTATGACTCAACCGAGGGAAACTTTTATCACAGTAAACACATTGGTATAGTTTCTCTTTGGTATGAATATTTTCATGCCTAGTCTTATCACCCGACTGAGAGAAACTCTTATCACATTTTGAACATTGGTATGGTTTCTCTTTGGTATGAATCCTTTCATGTCTGGTCTTATGACTCGACCGAGGGAAACTTTTATCACAGTAAACACATTGGTATGGTTTCTCTTTGGTATGAATATTTTCATGTCTGGTCTTATGACTCAACCGAGGGAAACTTTTATCACAGTAAACACATTGGTATAGTTTCTCTTTGGTATGAATATTTTCATGCCTAGTCTTATCACCCGACTGAGAGAAACTCTTATCACATTTTGAACATTGGTATGGTTTCTCTTTGGTATGAATCCTTTCATGTCTGGTCTTATGACTCAACCGAGGGAAACTTTTATCACAGTAAACACATTGGTATAGTTTCTCTTTGGTATGAATATTTTCATGCCTAGTCTTATCACCCGACTGAGAGAAACTCTTATCACATTTTGAACATCGGTATGGTTTCTCTTTGGTATGAATCCTTTCATGTCTGGTCTTATGACTCATCCGAGAGACAGTTGTATCACAGAATGAACATTGAATATTGATATGAATCCTTTCATGGCTGGTCTTTTGACTTAAATTACAGAAACGCTTGTCACAGTATGTACATTGGTGTGGTTTCTCCTGTGTATGAATCCTGTCATGGCTGGTCTTTCCATCTGAACGAACGGATGTACGTTGACATCTGATGGATGTACTTTCAAACCAATATCTTTGTATTTTCCTTTCGTGGCATCTTTGATGTATCTTATATCTGTCAAAGTTACTGAAGATTCGATGATTATGATATTTGCAGGCAAACGGCTTCAGTTGCATTCTAATATGGCCTACCATTGTAGCAGTACCGTCGCTGCGAAAGTAATACAAACAATACAGATTAAGTTATACACAATGCTTGCGCCCCTTGTTCTCAAGATTCCGATTTCAACTACAAATTTGAAAGTAACTTAATGGAAAATTGCAAATGTTTTCTTTTCCTTTTAATACAAATGTTTAATGGATATGGATCACGTTTTCAAGAGAGAA